>CM068300.1:30422551-30675717 GCA_034768395.1 Linum lewisii | reverse complement strand
TGTATACTTTGATGCTGAATTGCCTGGTCAGAATAGATCTTACAAATCACACTTGTAGTTGTTGCTTTGATTGCATGAAAATGACCGAATTCGACTAGCAAACCAACTGTGAGCTTTTGATCCATTGCATGTAACTTGCAATTTCAATTCATTTTGAATGGTTTTCTGTTTGCTTGAATGAGTTAGAATTTGCATGAGACCTACTCGAGACCACACGATGACACGAGTTCTAGAATGATAGGGGCACCTAGCTTCAGCTACTAAGCCAGATAGCCTACCTAACGTTAAATCTATTAGGTTTAAACCCTTGAGCTTGGCATGTTCTTTCGGTTCGATATACATTACAGCCAATCCCCATTCTTTCATTCCCCATTGATCCCCCTGTGGTTGTAGTTCTAGATTAGCCTACCGGAAGTCGGTTTGTGGTAACCTGCCTATAGCCATTAAACAGGTAGTCTTAGATATTATGTCCAGACGTGTAAACCCCTCTAGCAACTAAAAGAAAGAATCGGCACAAACAAAAAAATATAGAAAAAGAAGAAAATAAGAAAAGTTTCGAAAAACAACAGAAAAGTTCAAAGTTGTACGTTTATAGTTCAGTTAAATAATGTTCTTCTCCCTACATATGGAAGAACGTAGTCAAAAGAAAAGGTAATTCAGTAAAAAATGGGTGTAAAGAAAATAAAGTGCTAGGTTGCTTGAGGGCATCATAGGATGAGCATACACTACTCCACCCGTGTCTGGTTAGACGGTAGGAAGCCATAAGCTAGATTCGAGGGAAGTTAGTCGAAAGCTACACCGCACCAAAGCCATCATCATACATTCCCTTCATCCATCTCATCATGAACCCTAGTGTAGAATTCGTTACAGTCCTAAGCAGGGAAGTCCTTTTTGACTAGTTCCTCGTGCTGTCACAGTGGTGGAGATGTGGTCGAATTGCAAACTTATGACCGAATTTAGTAACAGAAAATGATTGAGAGCAGAAACACGTCCCTAAACACAAAGAATGAGAGTTTCCCTTATACTAAACATTATCTGTGAGAGGAGTCTGGTCGGTCAGGTCAAATTCGTGCATGATTGGTTACTACTTCTTGTCATGTGCAGTTTTAGTGAGACCAGGTTGTTTGGTTGATCAGTATGCAGTTAGGTTCCTTGTTCTAGGGATTATCTGTCTAATAATTCATTGTGTATGCTTGAACTTCAATTTCATCGATCTTATCATTTGTGAACATGAGCGTCTTCTATTCAGTTTGCTTGAGGACAAACAAAAGCTTAAGTGTGGGGTATTTGATGACACTCATTTGACGCGATTATCAGCCTCATTTAAGCGACATTTCTTGGCTTAAGACATGGTTTTTAGGGTAGAATAGCGAATATTCACTCAACTACTCTATCTCATGCCATTTGTGTTACTTTGGCCCATTTTGGGTCTATTTGATGGTTTTCTAGTGTTCTTGTGATAGCACAGGTTTTTGTCGTCAAATAATGTAACCAGGGACGTGTCTAAGGCATTGGAGCCTAAAGAAACCACACCAGAATTGATCCAATAGTCAATCAAGTCAACAAAAATCCTGCCCGATTTTACAAAGAAGTTTTCAGCGAAAAGACCTGAAGTTTTCGTCGAAAACTTAAGAAGAAATCATCAGAGCTTACAAGAAGAAGTTTTCGGCGAAAACCCAAAGTTCTCGCCGAAAACTCTAGGTGAATTTGGAACAGAAGAAACAGCCGAAGCAAGCAGAGTATTTGAAGGAAGTTTTCGCCAAAAACTTCCCAATTTTTCGGTGAAAACTTCTGATTTCCAGCAAAAATGCGGACAGCTATAAAGACAAAAATCGCCGGCTGAAAACAACACACTTATTTTTGGACAAAAAATCCAAGACTTAGAGGGGAGATAGAAAGAGTGGAAAGGAGTTCGAGGAGCTAGGAAAGGATCGTGACACCATCCTTCCACCTCGGAGAGCCAGTGCTAGGAGTTGAAGATCAAGCAAGATTTGGAGCTTCACGGATTCATCGAAATTAGGTTTTACAGTTCTTCTTTGACTTTCCTACCTGAGATGTATTCCTTGTCTGTCTTTGATTCTCCTGTATTGAGTATGAGTAGCTAAACTCGTAGAGCTTAGATTAGATGAACCCTAAGTGACCCAGGGCTTTAAAGCGGTCACGGATCGACGGTGATTAGATTCGAAGTTCATTCAGTTTCTCCTTCATGTTTGATTTACAGTTCTTCTCTGTTCTTTCTACCTGAGATGTATTGCTTAATTGTTTTTCGTTTCTCTTGTATTGAATATGAGTAGCTAAAGTCATAGAGCTTAGATTAGATGAACCCTAAGTGACCCGGTGCTTTAAAGCGGTCACGGATTGGCGATAGTTAAATTCAGATTCAGAAAGTTTCTATTGCATGTTTGGTTTGTTCTTAATTGCTTGTGTTTCTTTTCTAACTTGATCAACTAGACTAGATTCTTGTTAAGCTGAGGATAGTAGCGAATGTTCACCTCACTTTAAAACACCAAATCAATAATTAACCTATTCATTGGAGTGTGCCTTTCGTAGGAACCAGTTAGAGTTAATCCACTGCTAGAGTAACTCATAAATAACTAGTAATCGGATAGAGCGAACGTTCGCCAGTCTTAAACCTAAGGGTCCGGAGTTATGGTGGTGTCTGAGAACTGAATGAATCGGGACTGAAAATAGTTGGTCTTGTGATCGCCAATGTTCTGGTGATCTTAGGGGGATTTGAAATCTAAGCTTGTCTGTCGTCTTGTCAAGTCAATCAACCTTTCTTTTGTCTTTTATTTTCATTTCAATTTTTGTGTTTTATAGATTAGAAGTCGTGGAACTAAAACCATGCACAATGTGTTTAAACTTCAGTAAATTGCCAATTCATTTGAGTAGACGATTAGTCGAGACCCGTGGAATATGATCTACCTCGCTTCTAGCTTGGTAGTTATTTGAATGCACGCATTACAACGTTCATCAAATTGGCGTCGTTGCCGGGGAGTCTTCTAATTGTTTGAAAGAAGAATATGCACTTTATTCTTCTACATTTCCATATTTCATCTTTCCATCACACTTTGATTTTACGCTGATTATGTTTGCTTTTGTTGCTTGTAGGTTGTTTTACAGGTTTATGAACCACCCGTTCACTCGTTCTCATTCTAAGCCTCTCAAGACTTTTAGCTCAGATAAGTCGGGTAAAGCTGCTCCGCCAAAGCAACCGCGAGTTTCGAAGTAAGTCAGAATCGATCTGCCCTCATCCTCTACACCACTGTAGATCGAGGAGTTTAAGAAGAGCTCCTCATCTTCTTCCGCTTCATCCATGTCTTCAGACTCGTCGCCACTCTCTCCTAGAATGGGTGACATTAATCCACCACCACCTCCGCCTCCTGCTCCGCGCACTAGCATTCGGTCTAGCATCACTATGCCGCACAATGATGATGATCCTAACTATGAGATCACGATCCCCTTCCTGGGAATGATCTCTAGGAATGTTCAGTTCGAAGGGAAGCCGCATGATAACCCATGCACACATTTGGCGGACTTCCTCTCAATGTGCGAGACTTTTAAGAGTGGGAATCTCTATAAGAACACCTTATGCTTACAAGCATTCCCATTCTCACTCCGAGGCGCCGCCAAGAGGTGGCTTAACAGCAAGCCACCCGGTCACTACACAAATTGGGATAATCTAGTGCAAAACTTCGTAGAGGAATATTTTCCTCCTTCAAGAACGACAGCTTACAAGGACAGCATTGCCAGATTTCTTCAGAAGGAAGGAGTAAGCTTGTATGATGCTTGGAGCAAGTTCCAAGAACTCCTCTACGACTGCCCTCATCATGGATTCGAGCAGAGACAGCTAGCTGAGATCTTTGCCCGAGGAATGAATGAAGAATCGGCTAAATGGGTTAACTCCTTGTCTGAAGGAGACTGCACTTCACTCACACCAGAAGCTGCTCTTCTTTACTTTGCAAACTGTGCATCTAAGTCCAAGAATTGGGAGAGACAGTTTGAAGCAGCTAAGAGCCGATCAGGCCTTGAAGATCAGATCAAGGCCGAAGTACAGAAACACGTTGGCGCCCCCACCAACCCTCATGTCGGCGTCCGTCTATGTCATTGATTGTGAATGGTGTGGGGTATGTGCTCATCATGGAGGAAGTTGTCAGAATTTGTGTACAGCAGATGTCTTGTCTATACAGGAAGTGAATTTTATTGGTCAAGGCTTCACCAACAATCTAAGAGGCTACTCCGACTACCGTTAGTTCAGACAACCTCAACAACAACAAGGGAGTTTCCAAGAGCGTCCCCCTTACAACTCTGGAGTCAACCGGAGCTAGAACTAGTACTTGAGTAATAATTATCAAGAGCCTCCTGGATTCACCGGAGGACAGCAGCCTCAGAGATATGCGTTAGGGAACACTACGGATAGCGAGATAGACAAGAAGCCTAACCTAATTATGACAAGGCTCAACGACCAAGATGAAAAATTCAAGAATCAAGCCATCTTGAACCAAGAACAGACTGCGCAAGGTCAGCGAGTGGAGAGCACGATGAATAGCATTGCCAGCCTCCTTGCTAGTAGCCCTCTCTTCGATCAACCGCAGAACCAGACAGAATCAAACCGAAGAATGATCATGTTAAAGCCATCTCTACTAGAAGTGGTAAGCAACTAGCTAGTCCTTCAACTCCCGAGCCGGCCATGATTCCAGATGTCGTTGCCATTGACATGCCAGAGATCGAAGGAGAGGAAAAGACTACTCCACCTCCTCCGACTAAGCCAGTTTCTGCACCACCTCTTGCTCCCTATATGCCTAAGCCTCCGTATCCTAAAGCTTTGTTAAACAAATCTAAGGATCACGACACTCAGTACAAGAGATGGTTTTCAGTCTTGAAGAACGCAGAAGTCAAGATACCAGTTACAGATGCTGTCCAGATGATACCACAAGTCGGGAAAGTAATGAAGGATCTGGCAAAGAAGACGAAGAAGGAAGAGGCATTTTTTCTCCCTTGATGAGGAATACTCCGCCGTTCATTGCCAGACGCCACCTATACCCCCCAGCTAAGTGTTCCGATCCTGGTTCTTTTACCTTGCCTTGCATTATAAACAGAATTAAAATTGATCATAGCTTGGTTGATTTAGTTGCTTGTATAAATGTCATGCCCACTTGCCTATATGAAAAACTGAATTTAGGTGTATTAAAATCTAGTAGGATGCAATTAGTGTTTGCTGACAAATCTCTTAAAGCATCTAGGGGATTAATAGAAGATGTGGTTGTCCATTGCGGTCCTTTCACTATTCTTGCCGACTTTGTTGTTATGGATACCCAAGGGACAGATCCTACCCTTCTCCTAGGCCGACCGTTTATGGCAACAGCCGGCATTAACAATAATGTTCCCAATGGCTCGTTGACATTAAGGGTCGGAAAGGATACTATAACATTCCGTCTCAAGGACGGTATTCATGTCCCTATTAAAGATGAGGAGCACTGTTTGTCTGTTACCACTATGGAGTTGGCTTCGGCCAACTCTGTTACTAATGAAATTTTGAGTGCTTCTCCCAAGATTGCTAAGATAGGTGCTGCACAGGTCATCGAGCTCAAAATTGAACCTCCGGCACCAAAACCAAAGAGGAAGGAGGAGCCGAAGGCATCTTCCACTAAATCGCCACGAGCTAAAGATCCCGACGAAATGAAGAAGGAGAGCGAAGCGAAGACTAAGGTGGCTTGGAAGCCAATTACCCCTCCATCATCCGCCAAGCCACCGGATGAAAGCAAGGATATGAAGGATCTCTTCAGGCCTTTCGAAGTTACCAGACACCTTCCCGACGGTCGAACAGAATTGACTCATGCCAATGGGAAGCGTTTCTTACTTACCGGAGGTAAACCGAAGCTGTACTTCTTCGACTCCGAGTCGAGCGTGAAGGAAATTTTGAACGGGGACACATCTTGAGTGCCATCCAGGTATCGTCCAGCTCAAGGTCTTTAAGCAAGAGCGCTTCGTGGGAGGCAACCCACGACTGAAGTCCATTTTAAATTTTGTTGAGTCAGTTTTTCGTCGTTCGAGTTGGGTTCATGGGAGCCAAAGTGTCAGATTTCTTTGGTTTTGTTTTTCTGTCAGTCAAAACTTCTCGTCGAAGAGTTTTATATTCTCGGCGAGTGTGTGTGTTTTCTATCCAGTTTTTCTAAGTTGTTTTCAAACAGGTTCTCGGCGAAAACTTTCATAGTTCACGCTGAGAAATTTGGCTTTTATGTCTGTCTTTTCTCTTCAAAACCCTCTGTTTTGTTTTCAAATAGGTTTTCGCCGAGAACTTTAGTTCTGTCAGAAAATTTTTGAAAATCTTTAAAAAACATAGTCAAAATATTTTCAAAATTTGCCCTAACCTTCTTCGTTTTGACTTTTATTCTGTGTGGATCCGGGACACTTGTCCCGGTTTCCTTTTGATCTTTTTGTTGTTTTTGTTTTGTAGGAACTTGGGTAGCTACTCCGCTCTCTCCGGACTCTCCGTCTTCATCCCCTACATCGACGATCTCGTTTCAGGTTCTCTGTATCTCTCTCTCCAAATTTAGTCATGTGAGGACAGAACGGTTTAAGTGTGGGGTAGGATAGAACTTTGCATGATCTTGACTTGTTTTATGTGAATTTGGTGGCATACTCCATTCCTCTAGCATAGAATTGCTCGGTTCTTGACTTGTGATGTTAAGTTGTCTTTCAATATTTCATAATGATCCTTAGACTGCTTAACCTAGAACTTGTAACCAACTTGCCTGCATTGATGCTAAATTGCCTAGTCAGAACAGAAAATTTTATCACGTTTGTAGTATTTCACTTTGATTGCATGAAAATGACCGAATCCGACTAGCAAAACAATAGTGAGCTTGTGATCCATTGCACATAACTTGCAATTTCAATTTTTTTAGTGACTTTCTCATACCTTGAATGAGTTGGAATTTGCATGAGACCTATTCGAGATCACATGATGACACGAGTTCTAGGAGGATAGAGGCACCTAGAATCAGCTACTAAAGCATAAGCCAACCTAACGATAAATCCATTAGGTGTAAACCCTTGACCTTGGCCCTTCTTTCTGGTCGTTATATATTACAGGCATTTCCCGTGTTTTTCATCACCCCGTTGATCCCTTATGGTAGTAGTTCTAGATTAGCCTACCAGAAGTCAGTTTGTGGTAACATACCTATAGCCATTAAACAGGTGGTCTTAGCTATTATGTCCAGACATGTAAACCCCTTTAGCAACTTGAAAAAAAATTGGCACTAAAAAAAACAAAATAAAAAAAAGAAGAAAAACAGAAAATCCAAAAAGTCAAGAGTTCAAAGTCTGGTAGTATAATTAACAACGTTCTTCTCCCAACATATGGAAGAACGAAGTCAAGTAAACGTAGAAAAAAATTCAGAAAAATCGAAAAAAATACAAAACAAAGTGTTAGGTTGCTTGAGCGTATCATAGGATGAGCGTACACTATTCCACCCATGTCTGGTTAAACGGTAGAAAGCCATAAGCTAGGTTCGAGGGAAGTTAGTCGAAAGCTACACAGCACCAAAGCCAATTCCATCACTCATCCCATCATCCATTCATCATAAACCCATGTAGTGTAGGAATCGATATAGTCCCTTGTGAAAGTCCTTTTGACTAGTTACTCGTGTTGTCACAGTGGTGGAGATGTGGTCAAATTGAAAACTTATGATATACTTCGGTAGAGAAAGTGATTGAGAGCAGAAATACATCCCTAAACACAGAGTACGAGAGTCCCCCTTGTACCAAATATTATCTGTGTGAGAAGTCTAATCAGTTAGGTTGGATTTGTGCTTGCTTGGTGATTGCTCCTTGTTGTGTGCAGATAATTAGTGTGACCACGTCATTTGGTTGACGTGTTTGAATCTTAGGTCACTTGTTCTAGGAGTAGCGGTTTAATAAATCATTGTGAAGGCTTGAATCTTAACTTGATCGATCTTGTCATTTGTGAATCTGAGTGCGTTCTAGTTTAGTTTGCTTGAGGACAAGCAAAAGCTTCAGTGTGGGGTATTTGATGACACTCGATTTGACGTGATTATCAGCCTCATTTAAGCGACATTTCCCTGCTTGGTTTAGGGTGTTTACACTTGATTTCTCTATTTCTTACCATTTTGGTTACTTTGGCTCGTTATGGGTCTATTTGATGTGTTTTCTAGTGTTTTTGTGATAGCACGGGTTTTTGCCATCAATAACGTAGCCACGGACGTGCGCGGGAAGCAAAGGAAGTTCGAAGAATTTTCCGGAGTCGAACCAGAAATGAAACAAGTGTGAAACTAGAACCTAGCCCTGCTTACACTGAAGTTCTCGACAAAAAGAACCAAAGTTCTCGCCGAGAAGTTGTGAAGAAAAACACACAGGAGCACTCATGAGAAAGATTTTGGCGAGAACATCCATAGTTCTCGCCAAAGAGTTTGAACACAGGAGCTTCCAGGAGAATTAAAGAAGAAGTCCTCGGCGAGAACTCTCAAAGTTCTCGCCGGAGAGAACTTTGAGAGTTCTCGCCGAGAACTTTGCAAACAGGAAACGTAGGAGGCCTTTGAACGAAAGTTCTCGACGAGTACTTCCAAAGTTCTCGCCGAGAACAATTGAAGACACATAGTTACAGGAGGCCTTTGAACTAAAGTTCTTGGCGAGAACTTTCAGGGTTCTCGCCGAGAAGTCTCTCCTTTTCCGGCTGGTCTTTAGTAAACCCTATATAAGGCAGCTGGCGAACATCATTCAATCATCATCTCTTTTACACATACCATTCACGACATCAGTCGAATACACTTATTCCCGGATTAATTTCCAGAAATGAGAGAAAGTAGATAGAGTTAGAGTTTCCCGGAGAGATCGCGACGCCATCTTCCCCATCGGAGTACTCGGAGTTAGGAGTTGAAGATCCTCGAGATTGAAGCTTCACGGAGTCATCGAATTAGGTTTTACAGTTCTCTCTGTTCTTCCTACTTGAGATGTATTCCTTGATTGTTTTCGTTTCTCTTGTATTGAATATTAGTAGCTAAAGTCTTAGAGCTTAGATTAGATGAACCCTAAGTGATCCAGGGCTTTAAAGCGGTCACGGATCGGCAGTAATTAAATTCAGATTCAGACAGTTTCTCTTGCATGTTTGGTTTGTTCTTAATTGCCTGTGTTTCTTTTCTAGTTTGATCACCTAGACTAGATTCTTCTTAAGATGAGGATAGTAGCGAACGTTTGCCTCAGTTTAAAACACCAAATCAACAATTAACCTATTCATTGGAGTGCGCCGTTCGTAGGAACCAGTTAGAGTTAATCCACTGCAAGAGTAACTCATAAATCACTAGTAATCGCGCCAGTTAGTTTTCCGTTGCAGAAGCGAACGCACGGGCGGTCAATTAATCTTGGGAGTTAGATCGGATAGAGCCAACGTTCGCCAGTCTTAAACCTAAGGGTCAGGAGTTATGGTGGTGTGGTGAACGCTGTCGTTGTGATGCGTTCAACCAATAAACTAACAAAGCTACAAAAGCTAGGGTAGTCGTATTCCACGGGCCTTCTATGATTGACTACTCCAAAAAACTAGCAAAATACCCGAATGTAAGCACTTCGTGCGTGGTGTGAGTTCCACGACTTCTGATTCTAAGAAATGCAGAGAAAATTAAAAATTAAACTAAAGCAGATTGGAAATTAGGGTTGAAAACAAAGATGACAGACGAACTTAGACTTTGAATCCCCCTTCGTTCCCCAGAGCATTGGCAATCAACAGATCAGCGGATTTCGATTCTCATTCAATCAATCACTAAGACACCACCATAACTCCTTACCTTAGGTTTAAGACCGGCGAACGTTCGCTCTATCCGTTCTAACTACCAAGATTAATTAGCCGCCCGGGTACGGTCGCCTCTCGCAACGACTTAATTAACTGGTGCAATTACTAATGATTTATGAGTTACTCATGCAGTGGATTAACCCTAACCGGTACCTACGAAAGGCACGCTCCAATTATAAGGTTAATTGTTCTATTTGATGTTCTAAAGTAAGGCGAGCGATCGCTTCTATCCTTAGCTTAACAAGAATCTAATCTAGGTGATCAATCCAGACAAGAAACATGAACAATGAAGAACAAATCAAACATGAAAGAGAAACTGATTGAATTTCGAATCTAATCACCGCCGATCCGTGACCGCTTTAAAGCCCTGGGTCACTTAGGGTTCATCTAGTCTAAGCTCTAACGAGTTTAGCTACTCATGTTTATCACAAAAGAATCTAAGACAAAGAAAGAGTTCATCATCCAGAGGAAGAACAGAAAAGAATCTGAAAAACCTAATTTAGACGACTCTGACAGACTTTGATCTTCCATAAACCGCACTCCTAGCTCCGATTGTCCAAGGTGGAAGGGATGGTGTCACGATCTCTTTCCGGCTCTTCAAACTCTAACTCTTCGCTCCAGAACTTCAGAGAATTCTTCAAATTCTGATTACGAAAAGTATATTATGATGTATTGTGTGTCTCCCCTCTTGAATTTGGGCCGCCGGTTAAGTATTTATACTTAACACTAATACCCGTCGAATCAGCTTAATATTTTCGCCGAAAATCTTGAGGAATTTTCGGCGAAAATTCCTTCATAAATGGCTGGTGTCCGGCTGCTTCCCTCTTGTGATTTTCGGACTGATGGTTCTCGGCAAAAACTTTGGGTTTTCGCCGAAAACTTCCTTGGCTGAGCATCAGTGGATTTTGTGCTGATATTTTCGCTGAAAACCATGGGTTCTTTTCACCGAAAATGTCAGTGTAAACGGGCAGACTTTTGGTTTGACTTGATTGGCTCCTTGGATCGATTCCGGTGTGATTCCTCGAGGTTCCAACGCCTTAGACACGTCCTTGGCTACTTTATTTGACGGCAAAAACCTGTGCTAACATAAAAACACTAGAAAACCATCAAATAGACCCGAAACGGGCCAAGGTAACACAAATGGCACGAGATAGGGCAATCGATTGAATATTCGTTATTCTACCCTAAAAACCATGTCTTAAGCAAAGAAATGTCGCATAAATGAGGCTGATAATCACGTCAAATCGAGTGTCATCAAATACCCCACACTTAAGCTTTTGCTTGTCCTCAAGCAAACTGAATAGAAACGCTCATGTTCATAAATGATAAGATCGATTAAATTAGAGCTCAATCAAACACAATGAATTATTAGACAGCTAATTCCTAGAGCAAGAAACCTGACATGTATACAGATCAGCCAAACAACCTGGTCTCACTAGTAAACTGCACACAACAAGTAATTAGCAACCAATTATGCACGAATTTGACCTGACCGACCAGACTCCTCACACAGGATAAATATAGTACAATGGGGAACTCTCGCTCTCTGTGTTTAAGGACGTGTTTCTGCTCTCGATCATTTTCTATTACTGAATTCTGTCATAGGTTTGCAATTCGACCACATCTCCACCACTGTGACAACACGAGTATCTAGTCAAGAAGGACTTCCCTGCTAGGACCGTAATGAATTCTACACTACTTGGGTTTATGATGCGATGGATGATGGGAATGTATGATGATGGCTTTGTGCGGTGTAGCTTTCGACTAACTTCCCTCGAATCTAATCTATGGCTCCCTACCATCTAACCGGACACGGGTGGAATAGTGAATGCTCGTCCTATGATACCCTCAAGCAACCTAGCACTTATTCTTTTTCTTTACACGGTTTTTTTTCTTTTCTTTTTTTCTTTTTTTTTCAACTTTTCTTTTGACTTCGTTCTTCCATTTGTAGGGAGAAGAACGTTTTATTGAACTAGAAACTTTGAAACTTTTCTGCTTTTTCTGATTTTTCTTTTCTTTTTTCTTTTTTTTTGACTTTTTCTTTCTTTTTTTTCTATTTGTGCTGATTCTTTCTTTTAGTTGCTAGAGGGGTTTACACGTCTGCACATATTAGCTAAGACCACCTGTTTAATGGCTATAGGCAGGTTACCACAAACCGACTTCCGGTAGGTCAATCTAGAACTACAACCACAGGGGATCAACGGGGAATGAAAGAAATGAGAAATGGCTGTAATGTATTATCGAACCGAAAGAACAGGCCAAGCTCAAGGGTCTAAACCTAATGGATTTATCGTTTGGTAGGCTATCTGGCTAAGTAGCTGAATCTAGGTGCCCCTATCCTTTTAGAACTCGTGTCATCGTGTGGTCTCGAATAGGTCTCATGCAAATTCTAACTCACTCAAGTAAACAGAAAACCACTCAGAAAGAATTAAAATTGCAAGTTACGTGCAATGGATGAAAAGCTCACAGTTGGTTTGCTAGTCGGATTCGGTCATTTTGATGCAATCAAGGCTACAAACTACAAGTGTGATTTTAAAAATTCTGTTCTGACCAGACAATTTAGCATCAAAGTATACAAGTTGGTTCTCAAGTTCTAGGTTAAGCAGTCTAAGCATCATTATGAAGGTTTGAACAACAACTTAACATCAAAAATCAAGAACTGAGCCATTCTAATGCTAGAGAGACTGGAATGGAATCACTAGGCACACATAAAACACAATCAAGGGCAATCAAGTTCATGCAAGGTTCTCTAGCATCCTACCCCACACTTAAATCGGACTGTGTCCTCACAGGACTAAAATTAGAGTTCAGAGTGAAGTAGAAGAACCTGGACTGAAATGATTGGCGTAGGGGATGATCACGGGTCCTCGGAGCAGAGGGAATCTACCGAAACGAAGCAAACGGAATCTCCCTACTGCCTACAAAACAAAAACAAATGAAACATAAAAAGGAAACCGGGACAAGTGTCCGGATCCACACAGAATAAAGTTGGACCGAAATCCGAAAAGAATAAATGAAAAGAAAGGACAAGGAAAAGGACACCACCTGATCATGGCTGGTCAGGGGTGGAAAGTGGAGGTGCTCGCCGAGCTGGCGTTGCCACGCCAGCTGTGCCTCATACTGCCTGTCGGCGCGGCGCATATGTTGCTGCATAATAGTCCATCTAGCCTCTTGAGTGGCGTTGTCGGTGATGTGCCACTCCTGCAGTCGCTCATACAGCTCACCAATGTCCGCGGGGTGCGGTCGGTGTTGAGGGTGAGGCGCCTGGTATGGATCTGGAATGTGCGGCGGCGACTGGTGTTCATACCCTGCCTGATGATGTGGCGAGGGTATATAGTCATGGAATTCTGGCTGCGGCTGGGGCTGCTGCTGCTCAGTATCATCATCTTCCTCCGACTCGGCTACATGCTGGAGGGGAGGATCTGCTGCCACCTGGGGACTGAGGTCCAGCTCTAGGTCGTATTCGACCGCTAAGTCTCCTCCAACGGTCCTAACTTGGTGTCGTGGAATGTTCGGACCATATTCATGGCTGATGCCGAAGGAGATGATGAGCTGACCTATGAAGTTACCTCCCAGGAGTGCACGAGGTAGCGTCCGCCTCTTGGTCTTCTGGCAGAAGATGCGAGCAAGCACCCATCTGGTGTGAAGAGGATAGCTCTCTCGGATGGCTCGGAGAAGCATAAGCTCCTCCTTGAGGATATGGTGGCGATCCTTATCTGGAACATATAAAAGCGATCTACGCCAAACCATATGAATAAATTTAAAGAGAGGGTGAGAGAGCGACTTAACTGAGTTGTGCTCCCCTAGGCGATCGCCAGGCACTCCAGTCATGTGGCTCCAGAGAGCATGGTACGCCTCCTCGTCATCATCGTCGCCCCAGCCGAGGTGATGGCCATGATAGTGCTCGTAGGGGATACCTAGATGAGCAGCAAACTCATCATAGGTGAGCGTCCTGTATACTCCACCCAGATAAAAGGTAACAACCTTCTGGCCATGCCTCCTCTTGTGCTCATCCAGATCAAAGGTTGCCCAGAACTCTTGAAGGGCGATGTTTGGGAAGTCGGCAGCTATGGTAGTCAGCTCTAGGAGGCCGGCCGGTGCTAGGGCGTCATGCACGTTCCGGTGGTAGTCCTCGTCGTGCTCACTGAGGGGCTCCATGGAAAGAGGGCATACCTTAGCTCCCCGAACATGCTCGATCTTCTGGAAGCACTCGAAGTAGAAGTCAGGTAGACGAGTGATGGTGCGATGGTACCCAGCCCGGCGAGGCAGTGCTGAAGGAGGGCCCTGAACAGCGGGTGTGACGGGAGCGGGGGCTCTGGAGCTCGAGGCGGCATCAAGTCGCGCCTTAGTCCTGCGCTCATATGTGGTGTTCCTAAAACCAGAATGAAACCAGATCAGTCAAACTTAAAACCCTACCCCACACTTAGTAGAAAAACTCAATTTCACAAAGAAATGAGGAAAACCGAGTGGGGGTAAGCAAAGCAGAGTAACCGGTAATCATAGACAGTAAAATACATGCTTAGGAACAGCCAGAATTGGATAAGCACAATCAGAGTTCAAAGAGTCAAACCGACATTTAGAAAGTCAACACTATAGCATAATGAACCCTAATCATGGCAAGACTACCACAAAGTGGAGAATGATGGTAAAATATGATCTTAGATGGCAAACACAATAATCTGAACGAGAATGAACACATACGGCAGCCAAATGATCAAAAACAGTTCATGGTCAAACCGACATTTCTCACAAGTCAACATCACAAAGAATCAATCGTATGCATAGCAACACATGATCAAATGATATGAAAATTAAGCACGAAACTCCCTAAGCATGCTAGAACAGTTCAACAAGTTCAGCTAACCTAGTTCACACGAAATCAGTCGGCACGCAAATCGAGGTAAACCGAAAAGTCAACCGAAAGTCAACCCCAATGAAATTCAGCAATCAATATGTCAAAAGATTCGTAATGAAAAGTTATACAACTTACCTTAAAGCCATGGATGCTAAAAACAAACGGTTTGAGAGAAATCGGTGAAAACTCTAAAAACAAGGGTTTCGGTGAACTAGAGTTGTAGAGCTCTGATTCGAACGTTCTAGGGCTCAAAATGATCGGAAAAGGACGGGGAAGGGAGCGGCGGCGGTCGGCGATGGCGGCGACGGTGGCGTTTTTAAAGAGGTGGTGGTCGGCGGTTTCGAAAACAGTAGGGGGGTTTCGTTTTTGGTTCAAAAATGGAAGGTGGGGAGAGAGAGAGGATAAGACCGGATTTTAAAGTGGGAATTTGGGTGATTTTCAAAGGGATTTTCGGCGAAAATAATTGGGAGTTTTCACCAAAAATTTACGTTCAAATGCACTGCCGGTTTTCAAAGATAATTTCGCCGAAAACACAATGAATTTTTCGGCCGAAAATATGAAACAGGGGAATTTAGTGAAAATCGAAAAGGCGATTTCGCCGAAAATAGGGGTGTGTTTCGCCGAAAATTTTGAACTGCTCGGGTGAAAATATTTTCGCAAATCCGGCAAACTTCAGAAAATCACAGTTAAATCCACAAAATCGGAATGACCTCAATCAACTTGTGACTGACACTACGACACGCAGACTACACAAGAAAAATAATAAATCAAACAAACTGACACTTTTGGCTCCCCCGAACCGACTCTAAAACACTAAGGTTGACGAAAATAAAAAACGGACTCCAGCCGTGGGTTGCCTCCCACGAAGCGCTCTTTTATTAATGTCCTTGAGCCGGACGATACCTGGACGGTATTAGTAGACATCCCAACTCAGATTCTCCTTAATGCTAGCATCGGAGTTCAAAAAGTAGAGCTTCATGGCTTCTCCAGTGAGCATGAATATCTTCTCGTTCGCGTGTAAGAGCTTGGTTCGTCCGTCGGGAAGGTAGTCAGTGATCTTGAATGGTCCGAACAGTTCCGTCAAAGGATCGTCTTTCACAAGGAAGACAATGGATGGAACGAGAATGATCAGCTTCTTCTTTACTTTAATCTCCAGCTTGGTATCACCAGGATCGGTGATCGTCAGTATATCCTTAGGAGATGCTTTTGGCTTCTCCTTCCATACTGGTTCTGACGCTGGTTTCTCGGAGCGAATTGGTGGTGTAGCTGGCTCGAAAGAAGACGGCGGAGCTTTTGGTTGCCAGACCATTTGAGTCTTCATCTTCTTGTTCTTTCCTCGAGGCCTGCTCGGTTTTGTGCTCGGTGGTTTAGAAGAGGCTTGCAGTTCCTTCTTCTTTGACGGCTTGGGAGGAACAGATCTCGGTTTCTGCTTGATAACCTGTCCAGCACCTGTAGCAGCAACAGATCTAGGCACACTAGAAGAGATATTAGTGACGAAGTTGACCGGAGTCAACTCCACGATTTCAACAGCTAAGCAATGACATTCCTCATTCTTCGGATTATATTTCATTCCGTCTTTAAGGCGGAACGTGACAGTGTCTTTACCAACCCTCAAAGTCAAAGAACCATTTGGAACGTTAATATTCATTCTAGTAGTAGCCATGAAAGGCCGTCCTATGAGAATGGTAGAATCATCCTTACTAGTGTCAATGATTACATAGTCAGCTAAGAACGTGAAAGGACCACATTTAGTAACAACGTCTTTTATTTCTCCTCTAGGCGTTTTAAGTGATCTATCGGCAAAGACGAGTTGCATAGTAGTTGGTTCAGGTTCTCCTAGGTTTAGTTTCTTATATAAGCTCATAGGCATAACATTGACAGACGCGCCTAGATCCACTAAACTACGTTCTATTTCAATATCATTAATAACCAAAGGTAGCGTGAAAGAACCAGGATCAGAACACTTAGCTGGGTATGGAGAGGTAGGCTTCTTGCTACGGATGTCAGGATATCCTTCCTTGTTTCCCTTCATACCAGTCTCGATCCTTGCATTTGGCAGCAATGCTCTAGGAAAAGGAGGCTTCACGACGTACGGTGCAAGAGGAGGATCATCCTCCTTAGGCGCCACTTTCTGTGCTTCCTTCTTCTCTGGAGTGTCAGGCATCCTACATAAATCTGAAGAAGCATTAGAAGATGAGCTTGAATGATCTTAAATAGTTACCATCTTGGCTTGCTCCTTTCTCGGTTTTGGCTCTGTCTGGCTCAGGAGTTGGCCAAATGGTCGACCGGATGCCAGCATGCTTGAGATGTTGTTCACGGCTTGCTCAATTCTTTGTCCAGATGCTATCTGTTCTTGATTGAGAAGAGCTTGAGCCTTGAACTGACTGTCGTGATCATCGAGTCTGGTGATGATCTGGCTAAGCTTCCTGTCCAGGTCACTAACGTTGTTTTCTCTCTGATGTTGCTGCCCTGGATAGGTGTTATTCAAGTATTGGTTTTGGTGGTTGCCAGTGCAGTTCCATAGTTGCCCGGATTTCGATGCGGCGGCTGGTAGACACCTGCCGGTGGATGGTTAGGTTTCTGATCCTCAGCTGGACCAGCTGGGCGGTTATTCTGGTTATGGTTGGCGCCATTATTGTAGGGAGGTCTGTCTTGATAGTTCCCTTGCTGCCTGAAGTTGCAGTAGCCAGCATAACCATTCTGATTATTAACGAATCCTTGTTGAATGAAATTTACCTCTTCGGCAGACCAGACTTCTGCCTTACCAAAATTCTGACAACGGCCTCCGTTATGTGCGCAAGCTCCACACCATTCACAATCGACAATGTAGACAGAAGCTGCCGGCGGTTTGATTGGTGTGGTAGACTTCTTCAAATGCTTCTCTACCTCTGCCTTGATAGTAGCTTCGAGATCGAGCTTGCTCCTTGATCCTTCAGATTGTCGTTACCAGTTCCTTGACTTGGATGCACAGTTTGGAAGTGAAGAAGAGCAGCTTCAGGTGTAAGTGTAGTGCAATCTCCTTCAGCTAGAGAGTTGACCCACTTGGCAGATTCTTCTTGAAGTCCTCGAGCAAAGATCTCAGCTAACTGCCTCTGCTCGAATCCATGATGCGGACAGTTGTAGAGGAGTTCTTGGAATCGATTTCAAGTATCATATAAGCTTTCTCCTTCTTTCTGGGAGAATCTGGCAATGCTGTCCTTGATGGCAGTTGTTCTGGCTGGCAGGAAGTATTCTTCAACGAAGTCCTGAGCCAGAGTATCCCAATTAGTGTAGTAGCCAGGTGGTTTGCCAGTAAGCCACCTCTTAGCAGGGCCTTTCAGAGAGAACGGGAAAGCTCTCAGACAAAGAGTATTTTTGTCGAGGTTTCTGTTCTTGAAAGTGCTGCAGAGATCAAGGAAGTCTGCAAGATGAGTGCACGGATTGTCTAGGGGCATGCCTTCGAACTGTAGATCCCTAGAGATCATGGTCAAGAATGGAATCTTGATCTCATAGTCAGGATCTCCTTCAATGCGCGGAATGGCAATGGCAGATCGAACGCTAGTCGCGCTAGGCTTCTTATAGTCTGCTAGACTCTTCTGTGCAGGTGGTGGTGGTGGCGGTAACTGATCGTCCATGGTAGGAGATGAGGTGGTGAAAGTGATGCAGTGTATGAAGTGGATGAAGATGACGGTGAAGACGGAGATGAGGAACTCTCCTTCAGTTCCTCGATCTTGATCGGAGTGATGGGTGGATTTGATTTGCTTCTCTTCAAAATCTGTGATCGTAGAGGTGGAGCAGAACTGCCTGGTCTCTCTACACTCTTAGCCTGTTCGGTTTGAGAGCGAGTCCAAGGACGGTGAGGCATACACCTGTAAACCTACAGATAACAAAGACAAACAAAACCAGTGTAAAATCGAAGTGGATGGAAAGGTGAAAGATGGAAAATAGAAGAATAGATTGCCAGTTCTTCTTTCGAACAATCAAAGAAGTCCCCGGCAACGGCGCCAATTTGGTGAACGCTGTCATTGTGATGCGTTCAACCAAATAAACTAACAAAGCTACAAAAGCTAGGGTAGATCGTATTCTACGGGCCTTCTAATGATCGACTACTCCAAAAAACTAGCAAAATACTCGAATGTAAGCACTTCGTGCGTGGTGTGAGTTCCACGACTTCTAATTCTAAGAAATGCAGAGAAAATTAAAAATTAAACTAAAGCAGATTGGAAATTAGGGTTGAAAACAAAGATGACAGACGAACTTAGACTTTGAATCCCCCTTCGTTCCCAGAGCATTGGCAATCAACAGATCAGCGGATTTCGATTCTCATTCAATCAATCACTAAGACACCACCATAACTCCTTACCCTTAGGTTTAAGACCGGCGAACGTTCGCTCTATCCGTTCTAACTACCAAGATTAATTAGCCGCCCGGGTACGGTTGCCTCTCGCAATGACTTAATTAACTGGTGCAATTACTAACGATTTATGAGTTACTCTTGCAGTGGATTAACCCTAACCGGTTCTACGAAAGGCACGCTCCAATTATATGGTTAATTGTTCAATTTGATGTTCTAAAGTAAGGCGAGCGTTCGCTTCTATCCTTAGCTTAACAAGAATCTAATCTAGGTGATCAATCCAGACAAGAAACATGAACAATGAAGAACAAATCAAACATGAAAGAGAAACTGATTGAATTTCGAATCTAATCACCGCCGATCCGTGACCGCTTTAAAGCCCTGGGTCACTTAGGGTTCATCTAGTCTAAGCTCTAACGAGTTTAGCTACTCATGTTTATCACAAAAGAATCTAAGACAAAGAAAGAGTTCATCATCCAGAGGAAGAAACAGAAAAGAATCTGAAAAACCTAATTTAGACGACTCGGACAGACTTCGATCTTCCGTAAACCGCACTCCTAGCTCCGATTCTCCGAGGTGGAAGGGATGGTGTCACGATCTCTTTCCGGCTCTTCGAACTCTAACTCTTCGCTCCAGAACTTTAGAGAATTCTTCAAATTCTGATTACGAAAAGTATATTATGATGTATTGTGTGTCTCCTCTCTTGAATTTGGGCCGCCGGTTAAGTATTTATACTTAACCCTAATACCCGCCGAATCAGCTTAATATTTTCGCCGAAAATCTTGAGGAATTTTCAGCGAAAATTCCTTCATAAATGGCTGGTGTCCAGCTGCTTCCCTCCTGTGATTTTTGGACTGATGGTTCTCGGCGAAAACTTTGGGTTTTCGCCGAAAACTTTGGGTTTTCGCCGAAAACTTCCTTGGCTGAGCATCAGTGGATTTTGTACTGATATTTTCGCCAAAAATGTCAGTGTAAATGGGCAGACTTTTGGTTTGACTTGATTGGCTCCTTGGATCGATTTCGGTGTGATTCCTCAAGGTTCCAACGCCTTAGACACGTCCTTGGCTACTTTATTTGACGGCAAAAACCTGTGCTAACATAAAAACACTAGAAAACCATCAAATAGACCCGAAACGGGCAAAGGTAACACAAATGGCACGAGATAGGGCAATCGATTGAATATTCGTTATTCTACCCTAAAAACCATGTCTTAAGCAAAGAAATGTCGCTTAAATGAGGCTGATAATCACGTCAAATCGAGTGTCATCATGGTGTCTGAGAACTGAATGAATTGGGATTGAAAACAGCTGGTCTTGTGATTGCCAATGTTCATGTGAACTTAGGGGGATTCAAAATCTATGCTTGTCTGTCGTCTTGTCAAGTCAATCAACCTTTCTTTTGTCTTTTATTTTCATTTCAATTTCTGTGTTTTATAGATTAAAAGTCATGGAACTCACACCATGCACAACGTGTTTAAACTTGAGTAAATTTCCAGTTCATTAGAGTAGATGATTAGTCGAGACCTGTGGAATACGATCTACCTTGCTTCTATCTTGGTAGTTATTTGATTGCAAGCATTACAACGTTCATCAATCGGCAAGATCCTAAGAAAACCCTAATTCAGAATGATGTATCCGTAGCAAGAGGCCCCGTAGAACAACAAGAGGAGCAAAACCCTCCCTCTCTCGCGAGTGATAAAGATGCCTATGAATTTCTTAAGTTGGTCAGACAGAGTGAGTTCAAAGTCATAAAGCAACTTAACATGATGCCCGCCAGAATCTCCTTATTGGATCTTATGATGGCATCAGAACCTCATCGGTTGGCTTTGCTAAAAGTACTCAACCAAGCTCATGTCTGTCAGAACATCTCAGTCGAAAGAATGGGCGGGGTAGTGAACGTCGTCTTAACCGTAAGAAGGATTACCTTTAATGATGATGAGCTCCCACCAGAAGGAAAAGAACATACCAGGCTTTACATATCTCAGTTCGGTGCAAAGACTTCGTTATCGCCCGAGCTTTAATCGACAACGGATCAGCGTTGAACGTGATCCCTAAGTCTACCTTAAACTGGCTTCCCATCAAAGATACGTTCGTTCCCCAAGCCTCACAATTGTGCGGGCCTTTGACGGCACGAAAAGACAGGTTATGGGTGAGGTAGAGTTACCATTACATGTTGGCCCCAAAACCTTTGACATAATTTTTCATGTGATGGATATTCACCCCACCTACAGCTTACTACTAGGAAGACCCTGGCTTCACATTGCAGGGGTTGTCACATCTTCTCTACACCAAAAATTGAAGTTTGCAACAGAAGGGAAATTGATTGAAGTGTTCAGAGAAAATGATATGTTGGTTTCAAGACCGCCTGATTTTCCGTATGTCGAAGCCGCTGAAGAAGCCACAGAAAGTGCTTTCCAAACTTTGGAGATGAAGAACGTGCACAACATTGAGAATGAGGCAAAAGGGACGAAATTTCTTGTTCCTCGAGCTGTCCTCATGTCACCCAAATTTCTCATCCAGAATGTAGAGCCTACCAATTGGAAGAGCCTTCTACGCGAGCCAGTGGATTTGAAAGAGAACAAAGGAAAATCTGGCCTAGGATACGATCCCACCTTGGAAAGAGCAGGAAAAGAGAAGGGAATTTATCGTAAGGATCACGGGCGCCATGTGAAGATCTCAACCATCCAACAAATCTCTCAAACCTTCACAAGCGCGGGAATGATCAATGTCAAAGAGCTTGACTCCAAAAGCTGCGAGGAGCTGACCTCCATCTTCTTGAACGTCTATGTTAGAACAATCGACCAAGACTTGAAGGAGGATGTGATCCTGGCCACCCTCGGGCCAACCCCGAGCCGAGAGCCTAAACAAGGCCTCAGGCCAAATGCTACGAGCCTTGGACCTACCACAGCGCCTGAAGACCCTCTGGAGACCTTCTAGAAGATGTGGCCGAAGCATAATGAAGAATGCCTGGCCAGAAGAAGCTGGCACTCGAAGATAGACCCCGGTACGAGCCCCGGACTGGGCCAAATGCCAAAACTGAGCTCCAGGATCGAAGCCTCGATCCCTGTACCAGCACCAGCCCTTGGAGACCCCATGAGAGCATTCCTGAAGACCTGGCGAAGCATAAAGTAGAAGGCTTGGCCAGAATTGAAGAAGGCCCAGCACGGACCCAGCCCCGGGCGCCGGACTGAGCGTCGGCACCACAAAAGTGTGCTTTTGGCCCAGCCAACAAATGGCTCGAGCCTTTTGAGAAACTACAACAGCCCTGGATAGCTTGAAGTCTCAGGAGCACCCTCCAACAAACGGTGATCAATTTGGAGGAGTATCAAAGGAGATGGGGCTAGAACAAGTCCTAGTGATGCTTGGCCTAAGCATCAAGGAGTGGAGCTCGGATGCTGATCCGAGGAAGGCCAATCAAGGAGCTGTGATCGGGCCACCACCTGAGCCTGATCCAAGAGGAGAGGATCCAAGAGAATCCAACCTGGGAGGAGATCCAAGAGTTCAGCCCACGACTAAGAAGCTACGGGCCAGAACTAAAGTGAAAAGGGCCAAACCCGGATTTCTGGACAGATTCCTAGTCCGACAAGGATTGACGAAGATGGGCTACTTGGAGGCGGAATTTGGACTGATGTCAACCATGAAATTTGTAGCCCTTGGAGTCTACTACGGATCTGCAAAAGATCAGAATTTTAGGAATTTGTTTGGTATTTATTCGGCCCATAATTTCAGAACCCGTTTAGGCTGTTTTTGGGGAAACTTGGCTCCCAAGTTAGGAGTTCTTCTCTAAATAGGATTCTTATTCCTTGTGGGATTGGAGTCCGAATTTACCTCATTTTTAGTCTAGATTGGGATTAGTTTAAGTCCTTTTTAGTAGTTGAATTAGAACTCTTTTTATTATTTATTTATTAGTTATTTAGGAGGATTAGGAGAGCTTGTTCCCTAACTCCTCCCTATAAATAGAGGCCTTCGCCTCATTGTAACAAACACAACTTGAAATTGAATAAACACTTAAAACATCGGTTTTTCTTCTTGCATTATTATGCAATTTTCTGTTCGACCATCACGGAATTAATTGTCGTCTAGACCGGCTTATCGTCTAGGGTATTCATCCCTTGAAGTGGCGCCATCGACTTGATACTTCTGATTCCTAGCTCTTTATAGCTAGCGGGTCAAAGCCCTCTTCCATCCCCGATTTCGACAGTTTCTACCTCGTTGTACGATCATCAGCTTGCGGTGGTTAGGGTCGTCTGCCCACAGTTGCGGCGGTTCACATCAAAGGGTTGGTACGTCCTATCCAGCCAGGAGAAGAATTGGGCAATTGATCGTTGTGGAGATCCTGGAGCCGTTCGAAAAGTAATAAGCCTAAATGAATAATAATTAAATATATGTATCGCAAAAGTATTTTCTATAACCGAGTGTAGCCGGATTATCTCCGCACTATTTACCATCAAATAAAAATCACTTTAACCTTCATCTAGTGCATTCATCTCTATCCTTATTATTCATTTTCTCTTCTTTTCTTTTCTCCACCTTGATATATAACAGGATTGTCTAGCCAGGTAAGAACAATAATGATCATCATGGTTCCAAATTTGACTTCGATGACCCAATCTGCGAAACGGAGGATGAAGAGGACATCCACCCAGAAACAGACTGGATGTTAGGGCAAGAGGAAAGAAGTCTACAACCGTACTACGAATTAGTAGAGTCTATTAACTTGGGTAGTGAAGAAAGGAGGAGGGACGTTAAGATTGGAGGTGGTTTAGATCCCCATGAACGAGAGCAACTCATACAATTATTAATGGAATACCAGGATATCGTTGCATAGTCCTATCAAGATATGCCAAGTTTAGATGAAAGAATAGTCACTCATCATCTACCAATGGTAGAAGGATGCAGACCAATTAAGTAGAAATTACAGAGAATGAAGCCAGAATGGCTTATTAAGATCAAGGAAGAAGTACAAAAGCAGTACGATGCCAGTTTCTTACAAGTATCCCAGTACCCTGAATGGGTAGCCAACATCGTACCGATGATCGAGAAAAATGGGAAAGTGCGAATGTGCGTCGACTATCGGGACCTGAACAGAGCAAGCCCTAGGGATAACTTTTCGTTACCGCACATTGATGTACTCATAGACAACATGGGCTGCATCAAATGTTCTCATTTATTGATGGTTTCTCTGGATACAACCAAATCAAAATGTGTCCAGAGGATCGAGAGAAGACAACCTTCACCACCTTATAGGGAACATTTTGTTATAAGGTGATGCTCTTTGGACTAAAAAATGCAGGGGCAACATATCAGCGCACCATGGTAACTTTGTTCCATGATATAATACATAAGGAAATTGAAGTATATGTAGACGATATGATAGCCAAGTCCAAAAGTGGAAAAGATCACAAAGAAGCGCTCCTCAAGTTATTCGAAAGACTCAGAAAGTACCAATTACACCTAAACCCCGAGAAATGCACCTTCGGGTCACCTGAGGGAAACTATTAGGATTCATAGTGAGTGGAAAAGGGATTGAAGTGGATTCGGATAAAGTCAAAGCAATAGTTGACATGGAATGGACGCAGACACAAAAACAAGTACGAGGTTTCCTGGGCCACTTAAATTATATTGGGTGCTTCATCTCCCACTTGACCTCTACATGCGAGCCACTATTGAAACTTCTCAAGAAGGATCAACCTGTTAACTGGGACACAAATTGTCAGCTAGCATTCGAGAAGGTTATAGAATACCTACAAAAACCACCAGTCTTGATGCCCCCAACGCCAGTCTTGAATATGATATCATATATGCAGCCCCAAAAATGATAAAAGGGAATCCAATAGCCGACCACTTTGCGAAACTCCCAATTTGAAACTCTGACTCCTTACTAATGGAGTTCCCGGATGAAAATATCATGAACACAGAAGAGGAAGAAGAAGTCATCAATGATCAATCATGGATAATGAAATTCGACGGAGCTTCCAATGCTCTAGGATATGGGATAGGAGTAGTATTCATGTCCTCTGAATACCCGGTGGGGGCATCAGAAAATGATAAGAGGACTCTACGATGGTTAGCTTTAAAATTCTACATCGTAGGCACCACCCTCTACAAACGAAATTATGATGCTACATTCTTAAGATGTGCGGACTCAATCAAAGCGCGTAAAATACTTGAGGAAATCCATGAAGGAATCTGCGATACACATTCAGGAGGGCACATCATGGCCAAGAAAATCCTAAGGACTGGATACTAGTGGACAAGGATGGAAGCCGACTGTAGGGCGTATGTTCGTAAGTGCCACAAATGTCAAATTTACGCAGACGAACTACACTCCCCTCCCTCTCCTTTACATGTCATGTCATCCCCATGGCCATTCGCTATCTGGGTAATAGATGTGATCGGGATGATTAAGCCTAAAGCCTCTAATGGCCACCGCTTTATTTTAGTCGCCATAGACTATTTCACAAAATGGGTTGAAGCAGCTTCATATGTCAACATTACAAGCAGTGTGCTTGTCAAGTTCATCAAAAAGGAAATTATATGTCGATATGGACTTCCAAAGAGAATAATTACAGACAACGCCAAGAATTTAAATAATATGATGGTGGATGAGCTATGCGACCAATTCAAGATTAAACACCACAACTCAGTTCCGTATCGGCCAAAAATGAATGGCGCCGTTAAAGCTACTAACAAAAATATCAAGAAAATTGTACAGAAGATGGTAGTCACTTATCGTGATTGGCATGAAATGCTCCCTTTCGCACTCCGTGTTTATCGTACTTCTATTAGGACGTCGACAGGAGCAACACCTTACCAACTAGTCTACGAAATGGAAGTCGTGCTCCCCATAAAAGTCGAGATACCATCTCTCAGAGTCTTCATGGAAGCAGAACTGGAAGAAGATGAGTGGGTAAGAGTCCGATATGATAAGATAAATATGATCGATGAAAAGTGACTTGCATCCATTGACCATGGTCATCTATACCAAAGACGATTAATCAAAGCATTTGAGAAGAAGGTGAAGCCAAGACAATTCTGAGAAGGAGAAATGATAATCAAAAAAGTTATCCTCACGACAAGGAGACTCAAGAGGGAAATGGACCCCTAATTACGAAGGGCCATATGTAGTAAAGAAAGCATTCTCTGGAGAGGCATTGATTTTGACAAACATGGATGGGGACGAACTCCCTAATCCTGTTAATTCTGATTCAGTAAAAAAGTACCATGGTTGAGCAAATCACATCTTCGGCGGAGCAGAAATGGTCATCGTGGTCGAATTTTATGTCCATGGCGGAGCAGGAATATTCATGTTATATATCCATAAAATTTGAGATGCGAATGCATATAAGAAGACCCTTTGATGAATAAAGCATGAGTTTCATTTTATCTTCGGTTGGTCCAGCTATCACAAACGTTGGAGAAAATACTTTTGAAATACAAATAAAACATATAATGAAAAGGCTGAATATAGAAGAAGGGAGCCCGTAAATCACGATTTGTCCCATTTACCCATAACTTACATACATACAATGATAGAAAAAATTAGCAAAGTTGATGAAGTCAAAAGAGCCATGAAGGAACGCGGACACAAGGAACACGTGATGATCTTCAATTTCACCGTATGAACTTTTTGGTTTTGTGCCACCATGACTAAGACTAACAGAGCGGGTCAAGTAATTCACCCATCTGAATGAGTGCGATTGTGGAGGATCTTGTAAAATGATTTAATGACCTATAAAAAAATATTATCGATCACATGTGGCTGAAGATTTCAAAAATAGGCCACCTAGACCTAAAAGGAGAGGGGAAGATAACATACTCGTGCTACACCTCATGCATAATACCACCCTTCTGTGATCAATCATTTTTCATATACTGTAAAGCAGGTTATAATTATCACGTCATCTTTTTCGAATTAAATAACGTACGCTTTACACATGGCATTTTTTCACGATGCATTAGCTAAGCACGACATGACATGATCATCGGTCAATTTTGATGTACGATAATTTGCATCGGGTTCGTTTTCTGGTCAAATAAAACAAAGCATTTGGAAGAAGAATGATGGCGGACATCCATAAATGGTAGGGGTCACTCTGCAAAGAACCGCTGTTCAACACGTGTCAAAGCATGGTGGAAGTTGAAGAGACAAAAAGGTGATGTGACTACTCATGGAAAGGAGACCGCGACTAATCAGGGGTCAGTTTGGTCGGTCATCATTGGATCTTAGCCTGGATGAGCAATTTTGCGACCCAAAGCGTCATTAATGTTGTACGATTAAAACTCAGTGGCACGAGTAACGAAAATATGGTCGAATACTAATAACGTCACATGATATAAACAGGACCATCGACTGTGCAGCAGAACGGGGGTTCCGAGACGCACCCATCTTCTGTCAAATGGCCGACAATGGGGGCAAAGCCTTTAACCTCCATTGTTAAGCCCACTCATAGCCTCTCAAAAAAATTTCATTGGTGGTGCATTTACTGGAGGATCACCCACCAATTCATAATGCTAGACCATTGGTCCACGACCGAATGTTTCAAGGACCCTGTTATGATATTGCATTCAAGTCCCATTTCAGAAGTAACCAAAATGAAAGCGGAACATCTCTTTATTAATCACAACGCAACATTGACAGCATATAAGATAGTAGTGTAACATGGGGACGAAAAACAATGAAAGGACGTGTGATAAAAGGTAAAAACTCGAGGACAGACACAGACGATGACGATCCATCACGCTCAAACTCAGGATGAAATCATGAATGGTTCACCCTCGGTGGTGTTTTAGTTGTTCCTGGAAGTTGTAAGCCAACCCCGCAATCAAGAAGTAAAGAAACGCAAATGCGAAAAGGAGCATGATTACGATAAGCAGTAACACGAACTCCAACAGGGTTAACTGCCTACTTATGGCGATGTCCTATTAGATGAGTGAACCTTGAAAAGAAAGACCGAGAAAGCTCAAAAGGGAGAGGTTACACTCAAGTTATATTAGCCAAGAGAGAAGAGGAGGAGGATTGTGAGAATTTCTTAGAGGAAAAGTTAAAGAGGAGAATGAGGAGAATGAGAAGAATGATTAAGGGTGACAAGCTTTTTATAGGGGAAAGTTGGGGCAGGCACGGGCAGAGCGAATGGTCCAAAACGGAGCCATTGCCCAAAACCAGATTTAGCGTCGCTTACCGATATGATTTAGCGTCGGTCATCGACCGACGCTATATCACGTACCTATTTAAACTCTCAGTTCCTCTCTCAGTCACCACCCTAACCCTAATCTCACACCTCTCTCAATCCTCTCCTTCTCTCCTGAAACTCTATCAACACTCATCCTCTCAACTCAAACTCTCATCCTCTCAAACTCTCATCCTCTCAACTTACATCACCCCACCGTCGCCGGCGACATCTTCACCTCCCCGGCGCCACAAACTTTCCCCACCACCGCCGCCGACCTTCCTTGTCTGCTGCCGACTTTCCCCACCACCGCCGCTGACTTCCCCATCACTGCTGATTTTCCCCATCGACTTTCCCCACCACCTTGAAAACCCCAGATCTGGAAAAACCCAGATCTGGAAAAAATAAAAACGAAAATTAAAAATGAATATAAAAAATGAAAACAAAAAAGGAAAACAAAAAAGGAAAACAAAAAATGAAAAATTGGGTTGGTCAGCCACCCATTCGGTCAACCCATTTTTAGCGTCGGTCGGGTTTATTTTAGCGTCTCGCAAAAGAACCGATGCTAAAATTTAGCGTCGCAACATTTTTGCGTCATTTTTTAACCGACGCTAAAGCGCGGTTTCGACCGACGCTAAATGGTCGATTTTTTTGTAGTGGGTCATTCATCTTTTCGAATGTACCGACGCGAACAATCCCTAACCACTAATCATTCAATCATCTTCGCAAAGAAAACAAGATGTCACGACTAACACACTATTCAAGGCCATGATCTCGTAAAACGAGTAGACTCCCCGATAAGCGTGTGAATAGAGAGGAAACATTATGTTCTTTTATTATTCGATGACGAAATAGCCACAACGACATACATGAAAGGAAGCATGAGGATACAAGAGTCATAAGGAGGAAACATGAAAGGAGAAAAGGGGCACGTGCTTAAAACCGAAAGAAGGAGCGAATATCTAAAGCCAAACTTATAAACCGTGTTGTCTTCACATCTCTTCATGACGACGCTCGATCCTCCTAGTGTCAAGGTGACCGCAATAGATCGCAACGACAAACAAGAGTACCAGCGTGAAAATCCAAGCACAGAGCATTTCGAATGACAATATGTTGGAAGGTAAACTTAAAGCCATCACACCTCTTCACGAAATGGAAGACCGCGGTTGCCAAAGAGGGGGAAACAAGTAGTAGATGAAGGTGGAGGAGAAGGTGATAAGAAGTGTCTCTTATATAGTCGAAAACTACCAACAAAGATGGCGGAGGGAAAATCTCTTTTTGAAAAATATAGGGTTTAGGAGGGGGAAAGTTGTGGTAAAAAGGGTGGCATTCGCCCTTTGTGTAACCGGATGGCGTGGCCGCCTCCCGTCCATTCATTGCCTACCAACAGAACAGGAGACATGAGATAACTACAATAAATACGTAAAGAAGGAAAAGAAACTTCAGCTTCGGATTAGCAGGATTCAGAGTTTCATCGCTACCCCCTTCCAATAATGATATAATTGGCTTCGTGAAAAAAGGGGCCTTGTGACGAGCCCTTTTGATCCTCAAAAGGTGGTCATGCTAAGGATGGATTTATAACGAGTTTGACCTATTCACAATAATCACACCCAGTCTCATACTGAAATATTAGACATAACAAACATACGTCGGTCAAAATAGCTCTATAGCCGAAGGAAGCAAGTATGTCACCAAATATAGAAATACCTCCCATCTTTGGCATTCCAAGAAGACCCTTATAACCCTAGGACCCAATTGTAGCACACGTTGATGGAGGAGAACTTCACAATGACATGTGGTTTGTTCCTTATCGGTGTTTTAGTTCGTCATACTTCAGTAGTGACAAAACATTTAGGGAAAGACCCTGGAAGAGTGGTTCACTACTCACTCAAATGCCAAACGAATTTAGAAGAAAATTGATGAAGATCTCTAGATCTATCATCAAGTGTGCTGGTTCCAGGACCTCCCACTCTCCCTATTTAAACCGATAAGGATTACCTTACAACCATCACATGTTGCGGTGTGGCTCTGACACGCATATCTTGAGGTAGCATGACTATTCTCCGAATCCCATAAACATGGGAGTTTTGTCCTGCAGATAATCGAGAGCACACAACATGAACAGCCTACTCAGACAATGGGATGCCTTCTCGAAATTTAAAATTTCTGAAAAAAAATCTTGGAGAAGCTAATGAATTTCTCGCACAAAGATTTTAGAGGAAGCTTTCAAATTTTTATTGGGGCTTCGTCTTATCTTCAATGGACCTCCTTCATTAGGGAATGAAGTAACAGTGAAGAGGGAAGAGTTCCCTTCGTAAAGTTGGATGACGTGACTGTTTCCCATACACCCATTGTCCGCTAACAGAATGGGAGACAGGAGAAAACTATAGTAAATGTGTAAACGAAAAAAGAGGCCCCAGAGTCAGATTATCTGGTACATGGCTTTATCATTACCACCTTTTGAGAACGATATGAATAATTTCGTGAAAAATGTCACGACAAAGATAATTTTATTAATACGTCCTCCGGGCCAACCCACAAGAGTTCTACACTTCCACAGGAGAATGTCGTTATCTGATCGCCTCCCTCACGCAAAAGTACAAGGAAATTTAGTGGTGCAACAAGAAAGGACATACAAATTACAACTGGAAGGACTAAAAGGGATCATGAGCAAGAAAAGATTTTAGTTTGTAGTCAACCTAGAGATCTCATTGCAACTAAAAAAGGACACTCATTTATCTGTCCTCGTGGCATCAGGACCCGTTGCATTGAGTTCTCGCTCGATTGAACGGACACTCAGCTCCTTTGAGAAGAAAACATGCGACTGGATGCTGATCTTGCAGCATTGTATATATCCTTGAGTTTTTTGTTGAGTTCAGCAACGGCTGCTTGAAGCCTCGCGTTCTGAGCTAACGCGTCCATCATTTGCCTTTCGTAAGAAGACTTGGATTTGAGAAGACCACCATCTAGCTTCTTACCATCGATGAGTTCAACCGATTCGCAGAAATGGCAGCCCATTCCATACTGGAACATTATGCAAAGAATAAACAAATATTCATCAAAATAATCTCATGGCAGGAGAATCAAGCATGTCACAAAAACGAAGAAATTACATCCCATTCTTGACATTCCAGGAAGACCCTCATACCCCTGGAACCCATGTGTAGCACGCGTTGACGGACGGGGAGCTCATAGTCGCATATACGCATCTTTAATTCCCTGTTGGCGTTTTGGTCTGTCATACTCCAATGATGACAAACCACTTAGGGAGAGATATCTTCGGAGAGGTGGTTCGTTGCTCACTCAAATGATGAGCGAATTGACGAGTTTCGAACAAAGATCTCCAAACTTATTTTCGAATAGGTTGGATCCAAGGCCACCCGCCATCCCTATTTAAACCAGTAAGGATTACCTAAAAAGCATCACATGCTACAATGTTGCTCTGACACGAATGTCCTGAAGCACTATGACTATTCTCAAAATCCCATAATAATTTGAGCTATGTCCCTCGAGAATCAAGACCCCAACGCGCCATATTCATAGCCAGCTCAGATGATCGGACGAATTCTCGAGTAAGTTTCCATTTTTCCTCACAAAAATAAAAAATTTATAACAGTAACAAAATTTTCAAAAAAATCGACTCTAAGAGAATCTGTTACTCCTCATTTGGAAACGTGTTATTCAAAGTGACTTTCTTTTAATTAATCCCGATAAAAGCTTTCTTCAAAGCAAAATTTCAATAAAATTTCAAGTCAAAGTTTAGTATTTTGATTATCTAAATGGATTTCAAAAATTGATTTGGTTTTCTCATAATTTTAAAACTCGATAAAATTCGTGAAGATTTCAGAAAAAGCTTCCCAAATTTTCACTAGAACTTCATCTTATCCCGTCATATCTTCAATGAAATTTGCCCTAAAATAATTTTTGGATTCCTCGAAATATTGCTATTCCTTGAGAAAGTTGATTGCGAAGAACATTTAAGATATTTTTGTAAGGAATTTGTCCTACGTTTTGGAACAATTTCTAAATATTTGACTTATCAAAAATTTAAACTAATATGTCACAAATGATGTTTTCTCGAAAAAATTCTCAGCCTTGCTTCCGGGCTATAAACGGATTGTCTGCCTAGCATCCACGCCATAAACGGATTACATTACTCTCAGCCTTGCTTCCAGGATATAAACGGGTTGTCAGCCTTGCTTCCAGGCTATAAATGGGTTGTCTGCCTTGCATCCAGGCTATAAACGGATTACATTACTCTAAGCCTTGCTTCTGGCTATAAACGGATTGTCTGCCTTCCATCCAGGCTATAAACGGATTACATTACTCTCAGCCTTGCTTTCGAGCTATAAACGGGTTGTCTGCCTTGCTTACGGGCTATAAACGGGTTGACTGCCTTGCATCCAGGCTATAAACATATTACATTACTCTCAGCCTTTCTTTCGGGCTATAAACGGGTTGTCTGCCTTGCATCCAGGCTATAAATGGATTGCATTACTCTCACCTTGCTTCCGGGCTATAAACGGATTGTCTGCCTTGCATCCAGGCTATAAACGGATTACATTACTCTCAGCCTTGCTTTCGAGCTATAAACGGGTTGTCTGCCTTGCTTACGGGCTATAAACGGGTTGACTGCCTTGCATCCAGGCTATAAACGTATTACATTACTCTCAGCCTTTCTTTCGGGCTATAAACGGGTTGTCTGCCTTGCATCCAGGCTATAAATGGATTACATTACTCTCACCCTTGCTTCCGGGCTATAAACGGATTGTCTGCCTTGCATCCAGGCTATAAACGGATTACATTACTCTCAGCCTTGCTTCCGGGCTATAAACCAATTGTTTGCCTTACATCCAGGCTATAAACGGATTACATTACTCTCAGTCTTGCTCTCGAACTATAAATGGAAAGCACCAACATCAAGATTTCAACCCTTAAGTCTTAGGCACAAACAGACTGCCTTTATCGAGGACCCTACCAAAATCAAGTTACTCGATTTTCATATTTGTATTGCTCTTGGCAAAAGCAATACAAATGGGGGTCCTCGCTCTTGTCAAGGTCCTCGCTTCTTACCAAATCTAAGTTTCTTCGGAACCTTACTTGTTGACCATCATCATCTCATCTCGAAATTCGCACCCATGAAAGAAGAAGGTCGAGACCCAATCATTATCAATGAATGTTCCACTAGCAGCTATCACCGACAATGAAGTTGATCGCTCAAAGTTAGGGTTTCCATCTCAATGTACATGTGGAGATGATCGAAATTCAAACTTATAAACTCCTAAATAAGATCAAGCCTGGTCCATTAATAAAATACCATGTCTTCAATAACCAAAATAAAATGGGCTCAGGCCCATGTATTGGACGAAATCAAATCGATTCAACCATTAGGTCACACCAACTCGGTCGGAACTAGTTGACTCATCCTAACTTGGTTTAATTAAACATTCAGCCCGGCCCAATTTGGTTTGATATAAGAAAGTCAATTCGGCCCAATTTGGCTTGATCAAAAGAGTCAACTCAGCTTATCTTGGTTCAATTAAACATTCATTTCGGCCCAATTTGGTTTGGTATAAGGAGGTCAATTCGGCCCAATTTGGTTTGATCAAAAGAGTCAACTCGACCCAATTTGGCAATTCAGTCAAATCAGTGATAAAATCGATCGAATCAATTGGTCAAATTGGTCAGACCAGCTAACCGAATCGGATATATACAAATGACCGAAGCTCCTATCCAAAACAGTACACCTACTATTTGAGCCAAACTATTCACCTTTGAAATGTGTGATTGTGGGCTGGAATGAATGCTAGTCATCATTCCTTTCTACTATTACATTTTTGGACTAACCCCAATTACAATGCTATAAATTGGGGGCTTTAGTTACGGAAAAGGGAGGCAAAAAAGGAGAAAAAAAAGAAGGAAGGAAAGAAAAGACACTGAATCTTTAAGTCCTCCAAAGCCTATTTTGGCATAAACACCACACTTTCCCTCCAAGATCACTACAACTGCACAAACACAATTAAAGCAAAACTTAGTTCAAAACTAAGTAAAATGATAGATAACAAGTCCAAAGAAATTAACTAAGAACCAAAGTCGAGGCAAGAGACTTAAGAGCCAAAAGCGGAAAGAGCATAACAAGCAAGCAGTGATAAACGAACAAGGTAAGCATTCTCAACCATGTTAATTTTATAGTCACTACATTCATCCATCATTTCACGTCTCTATATTTTGCTTGATCATATGTTTATCACCCCTAATCATGTTTCAAGAGTTTAAGCACATGAAAGGCTTATCAACAACAAATAAAAAAAGGTTTCTTTGATGTATGGTTTGGTGGTTTGGTGATTTGGAATAGATTAGTCAAATTCTCTACTTATGTAGAACATGATATAAACACTCCAACTCGGCCATTTATAAACACCTAAACAACCCTATAAGCAGCCCTAATTAACTACCTAAGCATCCCATAAACAACTATTTATAAACACCCAAACAACCCAATAAAAACAGCCCTAATCAACTACTTAAACACCCAAACTTAGCCATATAAACACTCAAACTCAGCCATTTATAAGCACCCAAACAACCCCATAAATCAAACCCTGCAATCATACCAAACCACTTACCAAAACATCTTGCAAATTATATTAGACCGATCAACCAATGCAAGTAAGTATGAACTTAGACACCCTAACCTTATCTAATTGACTCAAGTTACTTAGCAAGTCTAGAACAAGAATGAGCATTTGCCGAACAAATACTTCAACAGTAAAAGCAAGGAAAATCATACGTCGGCGTAAATGCCCTTTTCTAGTTCCCGACTAGATAGCCCTTCTCACTCCCGGTAAAAATCCAAGCTAAGTTTAGAAGATCGAATTTCTCCAAGTTATTGAATCACCGATTCTCCTAATAAGAAATAATGATTATAAAATAATCATCAAAACACGTCAATTAAGCTTAATAGAAAGAGATTTAAGATTAACAAAAATCATAAAGAAATCATAATATCAAAACACGTCAGTTAAAGCAAGAGATTTAAGATTAACAAAATCATAAAGAAATCATCATCATCAAAACACGCCAGTTCAGCTTATGAAAAAAATGGAAAGAGATTTAAGAAAGGAAGGTAGTAAACTTACTCCTGGGTATCAACCAAGATTTCGACGGGATCAAGAACGAAACCATCATCGTGAGCAGCGAATGACCAAGGAGTTTCCATCCTCGAGCAAGCTTTTCATATCAATCTCCTTCGAAGTCTAATCAGACGAAGTATATAAATCGACGTCAATATCAGAAGAGTTTAGGAATCAGGATAAAATAGTATCTCGGAGACAATCCTGTGGTCAACTCGTCAATTTCTCCATCTAACGGAAGGACAGTGGCAACTAGAGAGAGAAACTAATCACGAGCTCGTCCGTCGTTGATCGCCAGAGGATTGTCGGTGGTAACCATGGCCGAAGGCTAGTCGCCTATGATGATGTTGAAGATCGACGGAAGTAGAGGAGAAGGTGAAATTTGTGTTAGGGTTAGGATGAAGATGATGTTTCTAGAGCATGAGAGGAGATGTCGGCTGGAAAGTGGAGATAAGATAAAAAAAATTTCTAGGGTTCGTCTTGACCTTAGATTAGGATTATCCGAACCAAACCAAACTATTTGGTCGTCGAAATGGGTCGTGGATTGGGCCGAACCCGTTTAGGGCCTTCAGGTCCGAAACACACTTTACAAAGTTTATCCCTATAATTTCGGGTTGAGCCGAATCAAATAAATTCACTTAATCCAATGGTTATGGTCCTAGTCTAATAACATGAAGGTCTTGGGTTCAAGACATGTAGATGCCAACTTTTTATTTTTTAAGCTGCCTAAATTGAATAATTTGACAAAAAAATTAAATTTAATTAACACACTTTAAAAAGTTTATCCCTATAATTAAAATATTTGGTCTAGTTTACCTTTTACATGAGATCATTATGTTAAAAGCTGTAATAATCAAACGTACATCATTATACACAAAACTTTAATTTCGAAAGTTTGAAGAAGGTTAAATGACGTTAATACGCCAGCAATTGACGATGTGTCGAATGCCTCTTTATATAATATATGTCTTATATCCACCCTATAAAAGATTAATAGACGTTAATACGCCAGCAATTGCGACGACACATCGAATGCCTCTTTATATATTATATACCTTATATTCATTCTATAAAAGGTTAATAGACGGTAATACGCCAGCAATTGCGGCGACGCGCCGAACGCCTCTTTATATAATATATACCTCACTATTCATTCTAAAGGTTAATAGATGTTAATATGCCAGCAATTGCGGTGATGCGTCGAATGCATCTTTACACAATATATATCTCATACTCACTTTAAAGATTAATCGACGTTAGTGCGCCGACAATTATGGCAACGCGTTGTATATCTCCTTCTCTAAGCCAAATTCCTTCAACCCGAGCACCAGGGTATAAACGGATTGCAAACCAACCCAAATCAAACTACGTGGACTTTGATCCCTAATTATGGGTACATAGGCGGTCAATTATTGACTCGAGTCCAATCTTCCACTAAACATTTATCCATCCCTAAATAATCACTTTATCCTATAACACACACCCACAAATGAAAGAAAACTTATCGTAGTTTAGCAGTACCAACTTCGAGTCGAGCGGAATGGGGGTGCTAACCCTTCCCCGTACGTAACCGGCCCCTTTGATATTCAGATCGAACCACGACGGTTTGAACCGGATCCTATAGGTGTTCGATCCACCCTAAAATAGATCGATGGCAACTCCAAGAAATTATTTTCTCAACCCATAACTCTCTTTTGCGCCTTCCGCGCGAGCCGACCTGACGTCCCGCGGCCAATGCTAAGCGACTTCCACGTGCACCATAGAAAGGGGCGAGGAAGGAGTGCTTTCCCGGACGGAAACCTCTGCGACAGCATCAATGCAGGCATGTTGGTTACAAGTTCTAAGTTAAGCAGTCTAAGCATCATAGTTAAAAGTTAAAGTCAACTTAACATCAAAAGTCAAGAAGTGAGTAATTCTAGCTAGAGGAATTAAAATGCACCACGGAATCACAGATAAGAAAACAAGATCATGCATAATTCATTTAGAATCCTACCCCACACTTAGAATGTTATGTGTCCTCACAGGACTAAAAGAGAGTAGAGTTATCCGGAAAACCTGGAAGGTGAAGGTCGATGTCGAGGATGAGATGGAGAACTCAGAGCGGAGTGAAGCAGCTACAAAAGTCCTACAAAATAAAAACAACAAAAAAATCAAAAGGAAACCAGGACGAGAGAATTTGACTAAAAAAGACCAAACTTCTCACCTAGAACTTTGAAGTTCTCGACAAGAACTTCTTTGAAAAGTTTTTTTCAAAATGCGATAAGAAAATTTACTCCTATTAAAACCCACTTTCTCACTGAGAACTCTCGACCTGGCAGAAAAATAAACCTATTCAACACGACAAAACTGACACTTTGGTCCCCCAAACCCTACTCGAACAATGAAAAACTGACTCAATAAATCAAAATAGACTACAGTCATGGGTTGCCTCCCACGGAGTGCTCTCGTTTAACATCCTTGAGCTGGACGATACCTGGATCACGATCAAGAGGCATCCCAGCTCAGGTCCTTTACGCTCGCATCAGAATCCATGAAGTATAACTTCGATATACCTCCAGTCAAGAGGAATTGCCTCCCATTGATGTGAGTTAGTTGAGTTCGTCCATCGGGGAGGTGTCCGGTAACTTCGAATGACCCGAATAAATCTTTCAAGTGTACGGCTTTGTCCGGTGGCTTAGTGGATGATGGCAGAGCAATTGGCTTCCAAGCCACTTCCTTCGTCGCGTTGCACTCCTTCTTTATTTTGCCATAATCTCTAGGTCGTGGCGATCCAACAATAGGTGCCTTCTATTCTTCCTTCTTCCTTGTCTTCTGTGTCGGAGGCTAATCCTTTGAACGAGTAATCTAGATTTTCCATTAGTACTAGATAGTACTAGAGTTGACCGAGGCCAACTCCACGTATCAATAGACAAACAATGTGCATTTTCTTTAGGAGCGTATTTCATATCGTCCTTGAGGCAGAACGTCACACTATCCTTTACGACCCTTAAACTCAACGAACCATGCTGGACATCGATGGTCACGCTGACTGTTGCCATAAACGGTCGGCCTAGGAGGAGGGTAACATCTACCTCTCAAGTATCCATCACAACAAAATCGGCAAGAATAGTAAAGGGACCACAACGGACAACCACATTTTCTATTATTCCCCTAGGTGTTTGAACAGATCTATCAACTAACACAAGATGCATACTAACCAGTTTCAATTCACCCAGATTCAATTTCTCGTATAAGCAAGTAGGCATGACATTGATAGAAGCACCTAAATTAGCTAAGCTACGATCAATTTTAATACCATTGATGGTGCAAGGTAAAGTAAAAGAACCAGGATCGCTACACTTAGCTGGGCCGAGGTATAGATGGCGTGTGGCAGAGGTCGACAGAGCACTACTCGTTCAGGGAGACGGAAGACGCCTCTCCCTTCTTCTTGTTCTTCGAGATGTCCTTCATGACTTTTCCAACCTTTGGTATCAGTTCCATGGCATCACTGACTGGTATCTAAATCTTCGTGTTCTTCAAGATTGAATACCACCTCTTGTATTGGGTAAAGGGTCTTTAGCTTCAAGGCCTTAGGAAATGGTATCTTAGGCTAATAAGGAGCTAGTGGTGGCATAAGAGCTAATGGTGGAGGGGCCGGGGCAATCACTTCCTATTCATTGTCTTTATCTTCTTCCTAGATCTCTGGCATGTCAATGGCTATGTCATCAGGAACCATGACCGGATCAGAAGTTGTCAGACCACCCAGTTGCTTGCAACTTCTTGTCGAGATGTCCTTCACATGCTTATTCCTTGGGCTTGGCTCTGCCTGGCTCAGTAGCTGACCCATGGGACAACCATTATGGAGGAGGCTGACAATGTTGTTGAGCTGATCTTCCATCCTCTGACCTTGAGCAATTTGGCCTTGATTCAAGGCGGCTTCAGCTTTGAACTGTGCATCATGGTCGTCAAGCCTTGTCATGATTAGGTTGAGCTTCTTATCTATCTCGCTCTCCCTATTGCTTTGTGGTGCTGACCTGTGAGGTTGTTGTCGTCCAGTGAACCTAGGTGGTCCTTGGTAACTATTGTTGAAGTACTAATTCTGGCGATTGCCAGGTGCTGTACTATAATTACCTTGGTTCCGGTGAGGTGGCTGGTAAGCTCCACTTGGTTGATTAGTCGGCTTGTTCTCTTGATATGACCTAGATTGTTGGTTATTCTGATTCTCATTCATGCTGAAATTGTATGGAGGACACTCTTGAAAGCTCCCTTGTTGTTTCTGTTGTTGGCGTTGTCTGAACTGCCAGTATTCAGAGTAGCCGATTTGATTGTTGGTGAAGCCTTGACAACCAAAATTCACTTCATCTACAGACCAGAAATCTGCTTTATCGAAGTTCTGACAACTTCCTCCATCATGAGCACAAACCCCACACCACTTGCAATCAGCAACGAAGATGGAGGCTGATGGAGGGTTGGTAGGTGGCTAGCCTTCTTCATGTGTTTCTGTACTTCGTCCTTGATCTGTTCTTCACGGCTTAGCTGAATCTTAGATGCTTCAGACTGTCTCTCCTAGTTCGTAAACTTGGAGGCACAACTAGCAATGTGAAGTAAAGCAGCTTCTAGCGTGAGGGCGGTGCAATCTCCTTCAGCCAAGTAGTTAACCCACTTCGCAGACTCATCATTCATCCCTTGGGCAAAGATCTCAGCTAGCTGTCTCTGCTCGAATCCGTGATTAGGGCAGTTGTAGAGGAGTTATTGGAATTCATTCCAAGCATCATATAAGCTCATTCCGTCCTTCTATCTGAACCAAGCAATGCTATCTTTGTAAGTTGTGGTTCTGGCTGGAGGAAAATAATCTTTCACAAAGTCTTGGGCGAGATCATCCCAAGTGGTGTAGTGACCGGGTGGTTTGTTGTTAAGTCACCTCTTGGCGGCACCTCTGAGAGAGAATGGGAATGCTCGCAAGAAGAGAGTATTTTTGTCGAGGTTCCCACTCTTGAAGGTCTCGCACATGGAAACGAAGTCCGCTAGATGAGTGCATGGGTTGTCATGCAGCTTCCCTTCAAATTAAAAATCCCTAGATATCATTCCCAGGAAGGGGATTTTGATCTTATAGTCGGGATCTGCATCATTGACTGACATAGTGATGCTTGATCGGACGCTAGTGTGCTCGGCTTGTTATAGTATGCCATGGTGTGTGGAGCAGCCATTGCGGGAGGAGTGGGTGGTGGCGAATCTGAAGATGTGGATGACGTGGAAGAAGAAGAGGAGTTCTCCTTCAACTCCTCAACTTTGATGGGGGTGGATCGATTGTCACTTGCTTCTTCGCTCGCGATTGTTGGTCGATAAAGAAGTACCCAGATTATCTGAGCTCTTAGTCTTGTTAGGTTGGAACTGAGAACGAGTGAGTGGGTGGTTCATATACCTGCATTCAATCTCTAAGTAAACAAAAACAAGAAACAACCGGTGTAAAATCAAAGTGTGATGGAAAATGGTAAGATGGAAAGTAGAAGAATAAATGCCAACTCTTCTATCAAACAGTAAAGAAGAGTCCCCGGCAACGGCACCAATTTGATAACGATGTAAACGGGGTATTAAATACTACCAAACAAAAGTAAGGTAGATCGTATTCCATGGGTTTTCTTCCAATTATTTACTCAAAGGAATTGGCATTATTCAAGTTTAAACAAGTTATGCGTGGTGTGAGTTTTCCACGACTTCTAAACTTTTAAAGCGAGAAAATTAAAATTGAATTAAAAGAAAGATTGATTAATTAAGGTTGACTAATGATTTGACAAACAAAGCTTAGACTTGAATCCCCTAAGATTACTAGAACATTGGCGATCACAAAACCGGTGACTTTGGATTCTAATTTGTTCAGTTCTCAGACACCGCCATAACTCCTTACCCTTAGGTCTAAGCCCGCGAACGTTCGCTCTATCGGATCTAACTACCAAGATTAGTTAACTGTCTGTGCGTTCACTTCTACAACGGAGAACTAACTGGTGCACCTGATTAATTTTAGTGAGTTACTCTAGAAGCGGATTAACCCTAAATGATTCCAACAAAAGCCACACTCCGTTGAATAGGTTAATTGATTGATTTGAGGTTCTAAAATAAGGCGGACATTCGCTAATGACACTAGATTTTACGTGATTATCAGCCTCATTTAAGCGACATTTCCCTGCTTGAGACATGGTTTTTGGGGTAGTTTAGGGTGTTTTCAGTCAATTGCTCTATTTCTTACCGTTTTGGTTACTTTGGCTCGTTGTGGGTCTATTTCATCTGTTTTCTAGTGCCTTTGTGAATGCACAGGTTTTTGCCATCAGAGACATAGCCATGGACGTGCTCAGGGAGCAAGGGAGTCTCACAGAATACCCAGAAACTGATCTAGAAATCAAACAAGTCAAAGTTTGAATATTCCCCTGCCAACACTCACATATTCCGCGAGAACTCTCAAAGTTCTCGCCGAAGAATTCCTGAAGATATCAAAGAGAGAACCAGTCAAAGATCCAGCAGAATTTATAAAGAAGTTCTCGGTGAGAAATCTCAAAGTTATCGCCAAAAAATATTGAAGAATTGCATTGGGATTCTCGTCAAAGTAAACAGAGTTATTTGCACTAAAGTTCTCGGCGAGAACTTTCAATGTTTTCGCCGAGAAGTCCTTCCTTTTCCGACACAGCCTTGGACAACTCCTATTTAAGTAAACGGACGGGAAGACATCAAGGGACCTTCGATTCCAACATTGTTTTCGTCGAACAAATCCTGAAACCCCCCCCACCCGAAACCCCATTTTTGAGTTTTTATCAATTTCTGTGCTTTCCGATCATTTTCTCTGATCATGTCTACAAGGTTAGTTGTTGGGTTTTCAATTTTGAATGTTTTGACATATTTATTGTTGAATTTTGTTGAACTTTCTTTTAGTTGACTTTTTGGTCTACCTCGATTTGCGTGTCTGCTGTTTCGGTGTGAAATATGCTAAATTGTTTGAACTTTTATGATCTAGACTTCTCTAGGAGTGTTGTGCCATGATTTGATGCCAATTGGACTTAGTTTGCTATGCCTACTTATTGAATTTGTTGGGGTGTTGACTTTTTTGTAAAATGTCAGTTTGACTCTGGGTTCATGATATGATTCTGCTGCCCGAACAGTTCCTATGCATGCATTATGATTAATTATGGTTACAGAATGCTGAATTAGCTTATCCGCACTCGTTTCCCTCGTTTCTTTGTGAAATTGAGTTTTTCAACCAAGTGTGGGGTAAGATGTCAGTTTGACTAATTGGTTTTCAATTATTGACATCTTTTAGGAACAGGGGTAAGAGACCGAGTCCAGGATCCTCCTCCGACTCCGGACACCGGAGAAGGTGTTTCGCCCCCGTCACTCCCGCTCTCACCGGTCCTCCTCCGCCCAACCCCAACCTTCAAGGGATCCATCCCTTCATTGCCAGACTCCCACAACACTACCTTGACCGCTACTGGAGGATTCGGACCATCCCTCCTGTCGACATCGCTCCTCTTTCCCTAGAGTCCATCCAAGAGGTTGACCAGGAGTGGCACGATAATGTCTCCCACTCCCTCGCTGCAGCGGGACTTCTGGAGCTCTCGACGATCAGCGACAACTACCCACATGTGGCTCTCCAGGAGTTCTGGAGCACATTCGAGCTCGACACCCACAAGAACAGGAATTACTCAAAGGTGATCACTATCCGTCCCGCCGGTCAGAGATGCGACCACACCCATGATGAGTTTGAAGACTACCTCGGCATCCCTTACGAGCACTACCATGGTCACCACCATGGCTGGGAGAGCAACAAGGTGAAGGGTCCGATATTCGATGCACTCTGGAGCCACATCACTGGTCAACCGAGCGTCAAGCCGACCAATAAGAACTACGTCCGTACAATCTCTCACCCTCTCTTTCAATTTATTCATTACATATGGCGTCGTTCTTTGTTTTCTGCTCCAGAGAGCAGCCGCCACCACATAGCCACCGAGGAACTTGTACTCTTCAGGGCTATCTATGAGGGCTATCCTCTTCATCCGGGTTGGGTTCTTGCCCGAATTTTCAACAAGAAGACCAGTTCCTCTAAGCTCCCGTCTTCCCTTCCTGGCGGCGCTTTCATCGGCCGACTCATTACCGGCCTCGGGCTCTCCGGTTCTTGGGAGCCTTGGGTTCCGCACATTCAGGTGCACACAGTATTCCGGAGTCCTCCGCTTCCTGTACTCCAGGAATGCCTTTAGGGGATCCCAGGGGTGGTCAGATCCTCCGGGGCTCTTGGCTTTAAGGTTGGGGCCTAGTTAGGGCTTGCTGCTCAGGGCTGTACTCGGCCCTAGGCTTAGTTCGGGCCACGGGTTTGGGGCTTCAGTCAGCAGCATTGCCTAGAGTGGAAACTCCTTCAATTTAGCTCCCCTACCTGCTGAGGGTGGCCTAAGCCTATACTTGGTCACATACCTTGGCTTCATGATGTGTTGGAGAGCTTTTCTTGGCCCTACACGCTTCTTGTAGGGCCCTAGGGTTCTGCCTTTGACCGGGGACCCTGGTGGGTGGTAGGAATAGCTGTAGGCCTTTGGGCAGCCGTGGAGGATCTAATCATCTTGAGACCAGTGTCTCAACCTGGCAGGCGGAGCAGGATGCTAGATGGCTCATCACTCAACGTCAGTATGAGCAGCCAAGAGCATGGCACGAGGAGGAGCGAGCAGCGCGACAAGCGATGTTTGCTCGTTTCCAGATCCCACCACCTCCACCCCCACCTGAGGATCAGTGATCAGGTCGTACCCCATTTCTTTCTTTCTATTTCTTCTTTTCAGATTTCGATCCAATTTTATTCTGTCTGGATTCGAGACACTTGTCCTGGTTTCTTTTTGATCTTTTGTTGTTTTTGTTTTTGTAGGAACTTTGGTAATTACTCCTCTCCACTCCGGGCTCTCCGTGTTCATCCTCTACACCATCTCGTTCCAGGTTCTCCGTCTCCTAAGTTAGTCCTGTGAGGACACAGAACCATTTAAGTATGGGGTAGGATGTTAGAACTCTGCATGATCTTGTGTGAAATTCTATGATTTCGTGGCTTATTCCAGTTCCTCTAGCATAGAATCGCTCGATTCTTGACTATTGATGTTAAGTTGTTGTTCAATCTTTCAAAATGATGCTTAGACTACTTAACCTAGAACCAGTAACCAACTTGCCTGCATTGATGCTAAATTGCCTGGTCAGAACAGAAACTTTTATCACGCTTGTAGTTTTTTCACCTTGATTGCATGAAAATGATCGAATGCGACTAGCAAACCAATTTGTGAGCTTTTGATCCATTGCACGTAACTTGTAATTTGAATTCTTTTTGAGTGGCTCTCTTGTACCTTTAATGAGTTAGAATTTGCATGAGACCTATTCGAGATCACATGATGACATGAGTACTAGGATGATAGAGGCGCCTAGAATTCGCTACTAAACTAGAAGCCAACCTAACGATAAATCCTCTAGGTGTAAACCCTTGTGCTTTGCGCTTCTTTCGGTTCGTTTATACATTACAGCCATTTCCCATTGATGACACTCGAATTGACGTGATTATCATCCCCATTTAAGCGACATTTCATTGCTTAAGACACGATTTTTAGCGTAGAATAGTGAATATTCACTCGTGTTACCTTGGCCCGTTTCGGGTCTATTTGACGGTTTTCTAGTATTTTTGTGGTAGCACAGGTGTTCGCCATCAAATATGGTAGCCAACAACGTGTCTAAGGCACAGGAACCCCGAGGAATCACACCCGAATCAACCAGAAAAGTCATTCAACTCAAAAGGAATTCCTGCTCTATTTACACATAGATTTTCGGCGAAAATACCCTTGAGTTTTCGCCGAAAATGCAAGAAGGAATCTAATGTCCCGATCAAGAAGAAGTTTTCGGCAAAAATCTTGGGAGTTTTCGCCGAAAACCCTAAGCCATTTCAGCCGGAAGAAACAGACGTATCAAGCCGTCGTTTCAACAGATATTTTCGCCGAAAATCTCCTTGTATTTTTGGCGAAAATTCAAGCAGAAATCAGCAGTTGCTCGGTTAGGTTTAAATACAAGAGCAGCGGTTAAATTAAAAAATATATACAATTTACATGGGACGGAAAATCAGAAGACTGAGAGAGAGAGAACGAGTGGATAGAGTTCGAGGAGCCAGGAACGGATCGTGACGCCATCCATCCATCTCGGAGAGCCAGTGTTAGGAGTTGAAGATCCAGCAGATTGAAGCTGCAAGGAGTCGTCGAAATTAGGTTTTGCAGTTCTTCTCTATTTTCCCTATCTGAGATGTATTCTTTGTCTGTCTTCGATTCTTCTGTATTGAATATGAGTAGCTAAACTCGTAGAGCTTATATTATATGAACCCTAAGTGACCCAGGGCTTTAAGCGGTCACGGATCAGCGGTGATTAGATTCAAAATTCATTCAGTTTCTTCTTCATGTTTGATTTGTTATTTGTTCTTTGTGTTTCTTGTCTGGTTTGGCCACCTAGATTAGATTCTTGTTAAGCTAAGGATAGAAGCGAACGCTCGCCTTACTTTAGAACATCAAGTTGAACAATTAATCTTATAATTGGAGTGTGCCTTTCGTAGGAACCGATTAGGGTTAATCCACTGCAAGAGTAGCTCATAAATCGTTAGAATTTGCACCAGTTAGTTAAGACGTTGTGAGAGGCGACCGTACCCGGGCGGCTAATTAATCGTGGTAGCTAGATCGGATTGAGCGAACGTTCGCCAGTCTTAAACCTAAGGGTCAGGAGTTACGGTGGTGTCTGAGAACTGAATGAACTAGAATTGAAAACCGCTGGTCTTGTGATTGTTGTTGCTCTGGTGATCTAAGGGGGATTGGAAATCTAAGCTTGTCTGTCGTCCGTCTTAGCCTTTCAATCAACCCTTCTTTTTAGTATAGAAGTCGTGGAACTCACACCACGCACTAAGTGTTTAACCTTGAATTTAATTGCCAACATATTTGAGTAAGGAAGTAGAGGAGACCCGTGGAATACGATCTACCTTAGCTTCACAGCTTGGTAGTTATTTGATTGACCGCTATTCTGCAGCTCATCAAATTGGCACCGTTGCCGGGGACTCTTCTATTTCGTTGAAAGAAGAGTTGGCATTTTTATTCTTCTACCTTTCCATCTTTCATTTCCATCACACTTCGATTTTACACCGATTGTGTTTGTTTTTGTCTCTTGCAGATCATAGCAGGTACAGAATCGTATCACTTCCGTTCCATCTTCCCTTACTGCAATGGTTGCTCCTAAGAGTGTTGCGGACTACAGTAAGCCGCGTGCATCCAACTTTCGATCACCCATTACCGTGCTTTCTAATGACGATGATCTTGATTATGAGATTAAGATTCCTCTCCTAGAACTGATCTCTAGGGACGTACAATTTGAAAAGCCAGATGATAATCCCTGCACACATATAGCTGACTTTCTGGCTGTCTGTGAAACCTTCAAGTCTGGGAACCTCAACAAGAACGCTTTATGTCTCCGAGCTTTTCCGTTCTCTCTCAGAGGTGCAGCTAAGAAGTGGCTTGGAAGCAAACCACCAGGTCATTACACTGACTGGGAGGCATTAGCTCAAGATTTTGTTAAGGAATACTTTCCTCCCGCAAGGACAACTGCTTATAAAGACCGCATCTCTAGGTTCACTCAGAGAGAAGATGCAAGCCTGTATGACACTTGGAATGAATTCCAATCTCTTCTCTTCAACTGTCCTCGCCATGGGTATGAACAAAGACAGTTGGCTGAATTCTTTGCTCGAGGTATGTGCGAAGAATCTGCAAAGTGGGTCAACTCCTTAGCAGGCGGAGACTGCACCGCCATTACTCCTCAAGATGCTCTTCTACATTTTGCTAGCTGTGCTCTAAAATCTAGAAATTGGGAGAGGCAAAGAGAAGGAACCAAGGGTCAGTTGAGCGTTGCAGAGCAGACCAAAGCAGAAGTTCAGAAACATCTACAAGCAGCTGGTATCCCCCTTGATCCCCCGCCAGCTACCATCTTTTCGGCTGACTGTGGATGGTGTGGATCCTGCGCTCATAACGGTGGAAGCTGCCTCAACTTCGGTAAAACGGAAGTCTGGTCTGCAGAAGAGGTAAACTTCATTGATCAAGGCTTCGCCAACAATCAAAAAGGCTACACCGGTTTCAGGAACCTCGTACCGCAGAACCAGTACAAACGGTTTGCAGATCCATATCAAAGACCTCCGGGATTCATTGGAGGACGGCAACAGTTCCAAGCAAAGCCGTATTACCAGAGAGACATAGATTACGAGAAGAAGTTCGATCAGATCATGAGCAGACTAGACGACCACGACATTCAATTAAAAGCTCAAGCTGCACTCAATCAAGGACAGAGAGCTCAGAGCCAGAGGATAGAGGATGCTATAAGCAATATGACAAGACTTTTTACTAGCAATCCTCCCCTCAATCCAGCAGCATTTCAACCAGACTCCGGTGCAAAGAGCGAACACGCTCAAGCTATTACCACCAGGAGTGGAAAGCAAACAACTGATCCAAAGGCTTCAGAACCTGACGTGGTACCAGATACCAGTGCTGCCATGGATATGCCAGAAATTGAAGATATCACAGAAGAGGAGGAAGAAGCATCTGCTCCTCCCGCTTCTCCTCCCAAGACAGCTCCTGAGCCCGTCTTGGCGCCATACATACCTTGGATCCACTTCCCAAAAGCTGCAATGAGCAAGGCTAAGGATCACGATACTCAGTACAAGAGGTGGTACAATGTTCTTAAGACTGCAGAGATCAAAATCCCAGTAACTGAAGCTATGGAGATCATACCACCGCTTGGGAAGTTCTTTAAGGATCTCGTGAAGAAAGTGAAGAACGGAGAGGCGTACTCTATCACGCTCACTAATGAATGCGCTTCTCTCTTTGGTGCGCCATCTCCTATAAGACAGCCGCCACCACCTCCAGCTAAGTGTTCTGATCCCGGTCCTTTTACATTACCGTGCATCATTAATGGTATTAAGATTGATTGTAGTCTGGTTGATTTTGGTGCGTCTATTAATGTTATGCCTGTTTACCTCTATGAAAAGCTGAACCTAGGGTAATTAAAACCGATCACTTTGCATCTCGTGTTAGCTGATAGGTCTGTCAAACTACCTAGGGGTATAATAGAAGATGTAGCTGTTTGCTGTGGTCCGTTTACTATAATTGCAGATTTTGTTGTTCTAGATACCCATGAGTTAGACGGAACACTTATCCTAGGTCGACCTTTCTTAACTACCGCTAACGCAAATATTAACTGCAAACAAGGCATGTTAACTCTAAGTGTAGGACAAGAGAGTGTTGCATTTCGCATTAAAGATAGCATGAGATATTCTGTTGCTCAAGATGATAAATGTTATACTGTTGATCCCCTAGAGTTGGCCTCGGCCAACTTCGTTCCTAATACTTTATCTAGTGATATACTAGGGTTGTGTTTGATTTCAGGAATTGACAATGCACTACAAGACCCAGAGCAGCGCCTATGGCAGGATGAGTTAGACGAGCAGAAGGCGACATTCACACCCATTCATGCACCTACACATATTGAGCCAGCATCGAGTCGGATCACTACTTCATATGAGAATCCGCCAGAACTCGACTTGAAGAAGCTCTCTGACCATCTAGAGTATGCATTCCTGGGGAAGGAATGTCAGTTGCCTGTCATCATCAATTCGAACCTATCTCCCAAGCAGAAATAGCAACTGATCAGGCTACTCAAGAAGCATGTCCGAGCTATTGCCTGGCAGTTGGCCGACATCAGAGGCATCTCTGAAACATTCTGCAAACATCGGATAGTCATTGATGAAGAATTCAAACCAGTCAGACAACCGCAACGCCGACTTAACCTACTGATGCAGGAAGTTGTGAAGAAAGAAGTTCTTAAGCTTTTGGACACCGGTATCATCTATCCTATTGCCGACAGTCCTTGGGTCAGTCCGACTCAAGTCATTCCGAAGAAAGGAGGAATCACCGTCATCCATAATCCAAAGGGTGAGCTCATCCCGACTCGCACGGTTACCGGTTGGAGAGTCTGTATCGATTATCGACGACTGAATGATTCCACCAAGAAGGATCACTTTCCACTGCCGTTCATTGATCAGATGCTCGAACGATTGGCTGGTCATGACTACTACTGCTTCTTAGATGGGATGTTCGGTTACTTACAGATCCCTATCGAGCTTGATGACCAAGAGAAGTCGACCTTCACCTGCCCGTTTGGTACGTTTGCTTATCGTCGCATTCCTTTTGGTTTATGTAATGCTCCTGCCACTTTTCAGAGATGCATGCTGGCTATATTTGGAGATCTGGTAGAGAATGTGGTAGAGGTATTCATGGACGACTTCTCCGTCTATGGAGATTCATTTTCAAAGTGCCTGGCCAATCTGGACAAGGTGCTAGCTCGTTGTGAGGAGACCAACCTGGCTCTTAGTTGGGAGAAATATCACTTCATGGTTACCGAAGGCATTGTTCTGGGCCATAGGATCTCTAAGACCGGTATAGAAGTTGATCGTGCAAAGCTTGAAACCATTGCCAGCTTGCCGCCGCCATCCTCAGTTAAGACAGTTTGAAGTTTCCTCGGTCATGCTGGGTTCTACCAAAGATTCATCAGAGATTTCTCCAAGATCACTCTTCCAATGTCGAAGCTTCTTGAGAAAGATGTTCCTTTCGTGTTTGATAAAGCTTATCTTGAAGCCTTTGAAACTTTGAAGACTCAACTCACCACCGTACCGATCCTTATAGCACCATATTGGAATCTTCCATTCGAGATTATGTGCGATGCTAGCGACTTCGCCGTTGGCGCAGTTCTTGGTCAGAGAAAGGAGAAGAGATTTCATCCTATCTACTTTGCTAGCAAGACACTAAACGATGCTCAGAGGAACTACACCACTACAGAGAAGGAGCTCCAGGCTATCATTTTCTCCTTTGATAAATTCAGACAGTACTTGGTTCTTTCACAAACCATTGTCTACACAGATCATGCTGCCCTGCGCCATCTATTAGCCAAGCAGGACTCGAAGCCACGTCTCATCCAAGAGTTCGACATAGAAATTAAAGACAAGAAGGGAGCAGAGAACTTAGCAGCGGATCATCTTTCCCGACTAGAGGAATCACAAACAGGTAAATCTACTACTCTTATCAATGATTCTTTCCCTGACGAGCTGTTGCGTGTTGAAACATATGAACATGTTAACTGCATAGCTATCGAGCCCTGGGCAATCCCTCAAGCTCAGGATCTGAGTAATGCAGCCGACTCGAAAAAACCATGGTATGCAACCCTGGCTAATTATCTCTCTCACGGCATTGTACCTCCTGAGCTGGATTTCAATACACGCAAGAAGCTCTTTAAAGAAGCCAAGTCATACTTCTGGGATGAGCCCTTCTTATACCGCATCAGCATTGACGGAATGATACGGAAATGTGTCTCTTACATCGAAGCAGCTGACATTATGCGTAAATGCCATGAAGGACACTTCGGAGGCAACCGCACTGCGAGAAAGGTACTCGAAACAAGTTTTTATTGGCATTCATCTTTAGTGATTGTGACGTCTTTGCTCATCATTGTGATGCGTGCCAGTGATCAGGTAACATCTCTAACCGTAACGAGATGCCCCAAATTGTTTCTTTAACTGTTGAGATCTTTGATGTTTGGGGAATTGATTTCATGGGTCCGTTCACACCCTCCAACGGAAACAAGTACATTCTTGTAGTCGTTGATTATGTCTCTAAGTGGGCTGAAGCTAAAGCTTTACCCACTAACGATTCAAGAGTGGTGGGTCGTTTCCTTACCCGTCTTTTCACGCGTTTTGGTTCACCACGCTTTATCATAAGCGATAGGGGTACCCATTTCCATGGACATTTCGACCGGGTGTGCAAACTCTTTGTCGTCACCCACCGTATGTCCACAGCTTACCACCCTCAAGCTAATGGTCAAGCGGAAGTGACGAACCGTGAGCTCAAGTGGATTCTTGATAGGACAGTTGGCCGGTCCCGCAAGGACTGGTCATCTAAGCTCAATGATGCCTTATGGGCTTATCGAACTGCCTTCAAGACTCCCATCGGTACCTCACCGTATCAGCTGGTCTATGGCAAGGCATGCCATTTGCCAGTTGAGCTTGAGCACAAGGCATTCTGGGCTAATAAAGAGTTGAATATGAGCTATGCAGTAGCAAGTAATAACCGCCACGACCAGATCGCTGAGCTTGAGGAGCACCGTCTCCACGCATATGAGAGCACAAAGTTATACAAAGAGCGAACGAAGAGAATTCATGACTCTCAATTAAAGACGATTAAACAATTCTACCCCGGAGATGAAGTCCTCTTATATAACTCTCGGTTGAAACTCTTCCCGGGTAAGCTGAAGTCCCGTTGGTCCGGACCTTACACCGTGGTGCGGCAGACATCTTTAGGCAGTGTCACTACAACAAAAATAAGCTTTTGTGACCTTTTAATGTGTCGCTAAAAAGGTAAATAATGTCGCTTAAAGTTTTCACCGACGTTTTGTCCAAGTGTCGTAATAATGTCGCTTAAACCAGTGTCGCTTTATGTTTTTGTGACGCTTACAATAAATGTTGGTGAGTATTTTTTGCGACATTTATATGTGTCACAAAATGTTGTAACGCTTATATATGTTACTTAAATGTATATATTTCGTTGAACACCATCTCCAACAGCCTCCCTCCAACCCACCAGGTAGTCCTCCACCACCGAACCTTTAGTCATTGTCTCTCGCTAACCACTAGCCACCAGGTAGTCCTCGACCGCCGAACCGTTAGTCATTGTCTCTCGCTAACCACCTCTTATCATGTGCCATCAAACCTTGGATAGCGTCTCCAACGGCCTTCCCTCCAACTACCAGGTAGTCCTCCACCGCTGAACCTTTAGCCATTGTCTCTCGCTAACCACTGGCCCCCAGGTAGTCCTCCACCGCGCCCCACCAACTACTTTCTCTTGTTGAGCACCTGGAAAAGAATGTTTACTATTTGTTGATGTTGGGATTTGAACCCTTGACATCAATGTTATAAAATTGAGCCCTTACCATTATGCCACATATCATAATTGGTTTATATATAGCATATTTATTTAATTTGTTTAAGGGTGTTTGCACATGAGTGTATATAATTTGTATCTATATTTCTATAAAAAATGTGTATCTATATGATTACAACAAGTGTGTATGCATGCACCGTCTACAAAAGGTGAATATGTGTAAAATCACGTTCAAAAGGACCTTCATAACTTGCATTATACTCGTGTATACGAAATGTGTACATGAATACGAAAAGTATTACATGAGTACAAAGAGATTTACACGTTAAATTTTATTTCATTTAAATTCAACCTTTACAGATAAAAATAACAAAAACTTAGATGGGTGAGTATAAAATGCTTTTTCTAAACTATACTATGAATATTGAAATGACATTTATGTTAGATAGAATGCACCAAACTTAAATATATGTTTTTAACTTAAAATATATATCTAATAATATAATAACAAAAAAAATGTCATTGATTTATGTCGCTAAAAAATTATAATTTTGTGACATTTACTCAAAATATCGCAAGAGTTACAAAATATAGCATTTTTAGCGACGTTTAATGAAATTGCCATTATAGATTACTCAACAAATGTCGCAAAAGCTTGTTTTTGTTGTAGTGTGTCCTAATCAAATTGCATGATCAAGAGCCGTTTATAGTCACCGGGCATAGGCTTAAGAAGTATCTGCAAGGATTAGCTGTCTCTTCCATCGATGTACACTACTTCACGGCGGAACCGTGACACGAATCCAGGTATCGTCTAGCTCAAAGACGTTAAACAAGAGCGCTTCGTGGGAGGCAACCCACGGCTGGAGTCAGTTGTTTTCTTTTTGAGTCATTTTGTTTTAAAACCCTTCTAAAAAAAAGACAAAAAAAAACAAAACAGCCGGCCGTTTTTCAAGTGAGTTTTCGGCGAAAATTTATCAATATTTTCGCCGAAAATTTAAGCTTTAAACCTCCTGTTTTCTCCTGTTTCTCTCCACCGACACTTCTCGCCGAAAACCCTAATCTTTTCGCCGAAATAGTTTTTGTTTTTCAAGGTAATTTTTGCTGAAAATCCATCATTATTTTCGCCGAAAATTCTGTGTTTTTCCTAGCCTATTTAAACCTTTTTAACTTCATGTTTTCGTGCAAACCCCCCCCCATCCAAAAACACTTGAAGCCCGAGCCCCTCTCTCTCTCTGTTCGCCGATCGCCCGAGCCGCCGTCGCTGCTCTGTTCGCCGATCGCCTAAGCGCTGCCGCCGCCCTGCCACCCGCCGACCGCCACCCCCTTCCTTGATCGTTTTGCCGGTTTTGAACCCTAGAATCAGAGCTCCACAGCTCCGGTTCCTCCCAAACACGTTTTCCAAACTTTTCGTCAATTTCTCGGATTTCCAATCGTTTTCTCGAGTCATGTCTTCACGGTTAGTTGTTCAGCCCTTGATTGTGCATCTTTTGGCTTTTTGACTTTCGATTTTTGGCAAGATTGACTTTGGTTGACTTTGTGGTTCTTCCTCGATTTTCTTGATTGCTATTTCGGTGTCAATTGGCTAGGTTCTAGCAACTCCTTTTTCACCTTTTAAGGCTCGTGAATTGTTGTCTGTGCGATCGTGTTAATGAATCATTTCATTTCTCTTGTTTGCTTAATTGATTGACAGTTCTTCGCTGCTATGTCTCGATTCGGTGATCTCTCGATTTTATTTGCTTGCCCCCACTTGTCAACCTAAATGTGGGGTAGGATTCTTGTCTTCTGATACTGGTTTCCCCTAAGTTCTGTTTTACAGGGCTCCCAAACGATTCAAGACAACCAGTGCAGATAGAGCGCAGCGATCTTCGGCTCGCCAGAACCGGACTCAACAATTTCGACCACCCGCACCAGCTGCACCAACATCGACGGCTGTGGCCATCATCCCCGAGGATGCACCGACCCCTGTGACTCCTATCTCCTCTGTTCCTGCACCCACCACTGGGGCCCTACATCCTTTCATCGCAGCCCTGGAGCCGCACCAGCTAGAGATCTTTCAGAAGATCAAAGACATTCCTCCGGCTAAGGCAGCAGTTCTTTCTTTGGACAGTCTCAAGGACCACAATCCGGCTTGGCACTCCACCATCGACACCGCCCTTCATAAAGCCGATTTACGAGTGCTGACCGCTCATGGTTCCCCCTACCCGCTTGTCGCCCTTCAAGAGTTCTGGAGTTCGTTCCGGCGGCTCACTCTGAAGCCCATACATGATCAGAAATTCGTATCCTTTCACCTCGGTGGTGTTCTCCAAGAGAAGTCCATCCTCGAGTTCGGCCACCTGCTGGATCCGCATGTCAACCTCAATACAACATCCGCTGGCTTCAAGGACACATAATCCATCACGAGTGCTCCTTACCTAGAAGTGTCGAAGTGGGCAGCTGGCCTAACCGAGATCGAGCCTATCGTCAACCCTATGGTCAGTGACATCTTTCACCCTATTCTTAAATTCTTGCAGTATGTTTGGGTGCAGTCTTTGTGTTATTGCAGCAAGACGGGCCGTCACCATGTCTCTCTGGAAGAGCTCGTGCTATTCCGTGCTTTAGAGGAGGATGCCAACCTGCATCCCGGATGGTGGCTTGCACGATTCTTTCACAAGCGCACTACCACCAAGAAGCTTCCTTCTGAGCTTCCGGGGGGACCTTTCATTTCATTTCTGATCGACAATCCCAGCTCGGTGACAAATGGGGCCCCGATATTCCTCATGTCCCGATTGAGTACATAGGTGCCGAACTGGCCATAGCACGGGGCATCGACCTATCGTTGGATTTCGAGAATTGCAAATTGCTTCCTCACCGCATCCCACAGCCGGTTGAACGCCCACCGCCATGGGCGCTACTCGCCGCTGAGATGAATGGCAGGCTGGCGCGTATTGATAAATGGCAACTTGACTACTCGGCTGGTTCGCTTCCATGGCAGAAGGACCGGGTGGCATATGAGGAGACACAGAATGAGCGATGGACCATTCTTCAGCAGTTCATGGCCGACCAGTCCGCCAGACACAGGGATGATATCGCATGGCGATAGCAGATGGAGCAGAGGCTTGGCATTTCACCTTTCCCGACCCCGCCTCCACCCCCACCCTCGGAACAGTGATCAGGTTGTTTTTATCCTTTCCATTTCTTTTCTTTCTTCTTTTCAGATCTCGATCCACTTTTATTCTGTGTGGATCCGGGACACTTGTCCCGGTATCCTTTTGATCTTTTTGTTGTTTGTGTTTTGTAGGATTTTGAGTAGCTACTCCGCTCTGCCCCGGACTCTTCGTGCTCAACCACTACACCGCCCATCACCCTCCAGGTTCTTTGTATCGCTCTACTTTAGTTTGGTCCTGTGAGGACATAGACCAGTAAGTGTGGGGTAGGATGTTAGAGAACCATGCATGATCTTGAGTGATTTTCTGTGATTTTGTGGTTCAATTTTGAATTTCTCTAGCATAGAATTGCTCAATTCTTGACTTGTGATGTTAAATTGACTTCAATTTTGAACAATGACGTCTAGACTGTTCCACTTAGAACTTGTAACCAACGTGTCAGAACTGATATTAAATGAGTCTAGGTCAGAATAGATCATAAACCACTTCTGTAGTTGAAACTTGAATCAATTGACTTGTTAATAACAAAGCTCGATAACACCATTCTAAGATGATAAATGCTAGTTTCTTCCATGTTTTTCACTCCATATTTGATCACATGTGATTGTGGCTAGAGATTAGACGGAAATCCAATTCGAAATCTTGTGAAAAAAAGTTATAACTAGCTAGGATTAAGTGACTAAATGGTTAAATCAAGTAAACTGAGTTGTTCGAATTAATTGTTAAATTCTTTAAAGTGCTCAAAATAAAGCTAGGCAAGCCCGACACCTAAGTGAAGTGTTCGGGTTGAGCACTAGCATAAGCACAAATACTGTGAGCTAGGCAGGTCCAACACCTAAGTGAAGTGTTTGGTATCGAGCACTAGTATGCAGTAAATCAATGGAGAAAGTTTGAATCTTGAAAGAAATTGTTGTTTAAATCAGTCCTAGCTAGAACATGTAACGTACAGATCTAGAGGAGGATGAAGTCGAGTCGATAGCCACGTCACTTTTCCTACCTCCACATCCACATCATGGCTAGAGCTTAAAGTCTTTTTGACTAGAATTGGTGTTATCGTAGTCGGTTAATCATAATTAATTGTTTTCCCAAGAAACGTGCTTTATTAAAACTACTACTTGAAGTGTGCAGAGATTAGTGAGATCAAAAATTTGTTTGGTTGATGTTCTTGCATGTGTAGGTCACTTTCTCTACGTGGAACAGTCTAAACCAAATCGTTAGAATTGAATCTCAGTTTAATCTCGTGTCATTTGTGAATTTGAGTGTGTTCTAGTTCAGTTTGCTTGAGGACAAGCAAAATCTTAAGTGTGGGGTATTTTGATGACACTCGAATTGACGTGATTATCAGCCTCATTTAAGCGACATTTCATTGCTTAAGACACGGTTTTTAGGGTAGAATAGTGAATATTCACTCAATCGATCCATCTCATGCCTTTTGTGTTACCTTGGCCCATTTCGGGTCTATTTGACGGTTTTCTAGTATTTTTGTGTTAGCACAGGTGTTCGCCATCAAATACGGTAGCCAAGCACGTGTCTAAGGTACTGGAACCCCGAGGAATCACACCCGAATCAACCAGAAAAGTCATTCAACTCAAAAGGAATTCCTGCTCTATTTACACATAGATTTTCGGCAAAAATACCCTTGAGTTTTCGCCGAAAATGCAAGAAGGAATCCACTGTCCCGATCAAGAAGAAGTTTTTGGCAAAAATCTTGGGAGTTTTCGCCGAAAACCCTAAGCCATTTCAGCCGGAAGATACAGACGGATCAAGCCGACTTTTCAACAGATATTTCGCCGAAATCCCTTGTATTTTCGGCGAAAATTCAAGCAGAAATCAGCAGTCGCTCGTTAGGTTTAAATACAAAAGTAGCGGTTAAATTAAAAATATATACAATTTACACTGGACGGAAAATTGGAAGACTGAGAGAGAGAGAACGAGTGGATAGAGTTCGAGGAGCCAGGAACGGATCGTGATGCCATCCATCTGATGTGATCCTGGTTACCCTAGGGTCAACCCCGAGCCGAGAGCTCGAACAAGGCCCCAGGCGAAATGCTACGAGCCCTAGACCAACCACAGCCCCTGAAGACCCTCTGGAGACCTTCCAGAAGATGTGGCCGAAGCATAATGAAGCAAGCCTGGCCAGAAGAAGCTGGCACCCGAAGATAGACCCCGGTACGAGCCCCGGACCGGACCAAATGCCAGAACTGAGCTCCAGGACCGAAGACTCGATCCCTGTACCAGCACCATCCCTTGAAGACCCCATGAGAGCATTCCTGAAGACCTGGCCGAAGCACAAAATAGAAGTCTTGGCCAGAATTGAAGAAGGCCCAGCACGGAGCCAGCCCCGGGCGCCGGACCGAGCGTCGGGCACCACAAAAGCGTGCTTTTGGCCCAGCCTTCAAATGGCTCGAGCCTTTTGGAAGATTTCAGTTGCTATGGATAGCTTGAAGCCCCAGGAACACTCTCCAACAAACGGAGCTGAATTTGGAGAAGAACTGAAGAAGATAGAGCTCCGCCAAGTCCTAGCAAACCATGGGTGGAGCATTAAGGAGTGGAGCCCGGATGCTGATCCAAGGCTGCACATGGTAGGGGCAACGATCAGGCCACCACCTGAGCCTGATCCATGGAGGTATTGATGACCATTCAAGATACGGGAAATGGATAGAAGATGCCAAATACATCCAAGCAAGGAATCCTAATCAAGCTAGGATTTCCCGGTTTTGGACAGATTCCTAGTCTGTTGAAGATTGAAGGATTTGGGCTACTTGGAGATAGAATTTGGGCTGAAGCCCAACATGAAAGTTGAAGCCCATGACGTCTACTAGTGATCTGCCAAAGGGCTTAATTTTCCTATTTAATTTGGTATTTATTTGGCTATTTTTACCAGAACCCGTTTAGCTGTTTTTAGGGTTTTTCAGCCTCCTTTTTAGGAGTTCTTGTTTAGGTAGGATTCTCTTCCCTTGTAGGGTTGGAGTCCGAATTTTCCCTTCTTTTAGTCTAGATTAGGATTAGTTAAAGTCCTCTTTAGGTTTTCTAATTAGGACTCTTTTATTTCTTTATTATTATTTAGGAAGTAGTGTTTAGGGAGGAGAGTTTGTTCCCTCACCTATATAAGGAGGCCGCCGGCCACCTCTTGTACTCAGAACCCCCTTTGATTAAATATATTTCAGAACTTATGTTCTTTTCCCTTCGAGTTAATGTGAGGAGCATTGCTTAAGGTTGACTTATCATCAAGAGCATCCATCTCTTGGCGTGGCGTCTTCGACTGGACACTTCTGGTTCCCGGCTGTTATATAGCCGACGGGTCAAAATACTTATCCGCCCCGGTTCCCGACGGTTTTACCTCGTTGCACGGTGTCCAACTTGCGGTGGTTAGGGTCGTCTGCCCACGGTTGCAGCGGTTCACATCAGTTGGTATCAGAGCACGGTTTAGCTCATGGACCACCCGGTTCCCGACGGTTTAGCCTCGTTGCACGGTCTCAACTTGCGGTGTTTAAGGGTCGTCTGCCCACGGTTGCAGCGGTTCACATCAGTTGGTATCAGAGCACGGTTCAACTCATGGACCACAATCTATCCCAGTCTTCAGGTTTGAAACCCTGGATTCATATCCTTTACTTTTGTTCTTAGAAAATTGTTTAGAAAATCTCCATCTATTTTCATTCTGTTCGAAGTAATTGTCAGGCAAGAAAATATTGGTGGCCGATCAAGCTATCAAACGAAAAATATCAACAGAGTCAGAAAAACAGAAAACAAAAAGCAAGGCCACCCTTGCCAAGTTCTTTCTTTCGTTGTAATAGTGTGTTTAAGAAGAGGGGATAGACTAGCTTCTGTTGCTTGTGTTAAACCGAGCCACGACCCTACTTTTAGCCACTAAGTTGTTGTTTATCGAGTCCTAGAAAAAGAGTGTTAGAAAAGAGGATATTAGAAAAAGTCTTTGTGTTCGTTTGTTCCAACTAACCATGGCAGATCAAAGACTTGCCAAGATAGAGGCGGCGTTGGAATAAGCTTCCCAAGTCCTACGACAGATACAAGCTACCATGATGGCAAGAGAAGCCCGTACGACCCGGCGTCCAGCCCCGGTGCCCCAACGCCCAGCCTCGGCGCTGCCCCAGGCCCTAGCGCCCCAGCGCTCGGCCCCAGCCTCGGCGCTACCCCAGGCCCTAGCGCCCCAACGCTCGGCCTCAGCCCCAGCGATGCCCCAGGCCATAACGCCCCAGCGCTCAGTCTCAACCTCGGCGCTGCCCCAGACCCTAGCGCCCCAGCGCTCGGCCTCAGTCTCGGCGCTGCCCCTGGTCTTAGCGCCCCAGCGCTTGGCCCCCGCCTTGGCGCTGCCCCAGGCCCCAGCACCCCAGCACTCGACCTCGGGTCCGACCGGCCCTGTCCGACCTACCCCGGCGCCCAAGATTTCAGCCCCGACCCCGAGCACCCAACCCCGACGCCGCCCGCCCAAACCCCCGGCGCCCCAGCGCCCAGCCCCGGCGCCCCAGCGCCCAGCGCCGGAGCGCCCAACACCGACCCTCCAAGGCCCAGCCTCGACAGCACCCGCCCAGCCCGGCCACCAGCCCCGGCACCAACCCCGACCCCAGCCTCGGCGCCCCAGCGCCCAGCACCAGCGCCCGACCGGCGCCCAGCGCCCGATCGGCCCCCGGCGCCCGACCACCGTCCGGCGCCCGACCAGCCCCCAGCGCCCGACCAGCGCCCGACGCCAGACCAGGGCCCGACCCCCGCTCCAGACCCAGCCCCGGCACCCCCGCGCCTGGCCCCAACACCCGACGGGCCCTATGACCCCGACGCCATCCTGACCGACCCCGGCCCGACGCCGCCTGACCCCGTCCCGACGCCGCCTAACCTCGGCGCCGTACTATCCACGCCCGGCCCGACGCCGCCTGATCCCGGCGCCGCACTGTCCACCCCCGGCCCGACGCCGCCCGACGCGCGACCGCCCGAACCCGGCGCCGCCCTGTCCACCCCGGGCCCGATGCCACCCAACCCCGACGCGGCAGTGGCCTACCCCGAAGCACCTGTACCAGCCCCGTTGCGGCCCGAACTTGTGAGGAACGCCGATAAAGCACCAGGTCAAGTCCTATACTCCCCTGTGATTATTTTCATTATTTCTAATGCATTATCAGGCAAGGATTCGAGGACGAATGCTCTTCAAGAAGAGGGGGATGATGTGATCCTGGTTACCCTAGGGTCAACCCCGAGCCGAGAGCTCGAACAAGGCCCCAGGCGAAATGCTACGAGCCCTAGACCAACCACAGCCCCTGAAGACCCTCTGGAGACCTTCCAGAAGATGTGGCCGAAGCATAATGAAGCAAGCCTGGCCAGAATTTAAGAAGGCCCAGCACGGAGCCAGCCCCGGGCGCCGGACCGAGCGTCGGGCACCACAGAAGCGTGATTTAGGCCCAGCCTTCAAATGGCTCGAGCCTTTTGGAAGATTTCAGTTTCTATGGATAGCTTGAAGCCCCAGGAGCACTCTCCAACAAACGGAGCTGAATTTGGAGAAGAACTGAAGAAGATAGAGCTCCGCCAAGTCCTAGCAAAGCATGGGTGGAGCATCAAGGAGTGGAGCCCGGATGCTGATCCAAGGCTGCACATGATAGGGGCAACGATCAGGCCACCACCTGAGCCTGATCCATGGAGGTATTGATGACCATTCAAGATACGAGAAATGGAGAGAAGATGCCAAATACATCCAAGCAAGGAATCCTAATCAAGCTAGGATTTCCCGGTTTTGGACAGATTCCTAGTCTGTTGAAGATTGAAGGATTTGGGCTACTTGGAGATAGAATTTGGGCTGAAGCCCAACATGAAAGTTGAATCCCATGACGTCTACTAGTGATCTGCCAAAGGGCTTAATTTTCCTATTTAATTTGGTATTTATTTAGCTATTTTTACCAGAACCCGTTTAGCTGTTTTTAGGGTTTTTCAGCCTCCTTTTTAGGAGTTCTTGTTTAGGTAGGATTCACTTCCCTTGTAAGGTTGGAGTCCGAATTTTCCCTTCTTTTAGTCTAGATTAGGATTAGTTAAAGTTCTCTTTAGGTTTTCTAATTAGGACTCTTTTATTTCTTTATTATTATTTAGGAAGTAGTGTTTAGGGAGGAGAGTTTGTTCCCTCACCTATATAAGGAGGCCGCCGGCCACCTCTTGTACTCAGAACCCCCTTTGATTAAATATATTTCAGAACTTATGTTCTTTTCCCTTCGAGTTAATGTGAGGAGCATTGCTTAAGGTTGACTTATCATCAAGAGCATCCATCTCTTGGCGTGGCGTCTTCGACTGGACACTTCTGGTTCCTGGCTGTTATATAGCCGACGGGTCAAAATACTTATCCGCCCCGGTTCCCGACGATTTTACCTCGTTGCACGGTGTCCAACTTGCGGTGGTTAGGGTCGTCTGCCCACGGTTGCAGCGGTTCACATCAGTTGGTATCAGAGCACGGTTTAGCTCACGGACCACCCGGTTCCCGACGGTTTAGCCTCGTTGCACGGTCTCAACTTGCGGTGTTTAAGGGTCGTCTGCCCACGGTTGCAGCGGTTCACATCACCATCCATCTCGGAGAGCCAGTGCTAGGAGTTGAAGATCCAGCAGATTGAAGCTGCAAGGAGTCGTCGAAATTAGGTTTTGCAGTTCTTCTCTGTTTTCCCTATCTGAGATGTATTCTTTGTCTGTCTTCGATTCTTCTGTATTGAATATGAGTAGCTAAACTCTTAGAGCTTAGATTAGATGAACCCTAAGTGACCCAGGGCTTTAAGCGGTCATGGATCGGCGGTGATTAGATTCGAAATTCATTCAGTTTCTTCTTCATGTTTGATTTGTTATTTGTTCTTTGTGTTTCTTGTCTGGTTTGGCCACCTAGATTAGATTCTTGTTAAGCTAAGGATAGCAGCGAACGCTCGCCTTACTTTAGAACATCAAGTTGAACAATTAATCTTATAATTGGAGTGTGCCTTTCGTAGGAACCGATTAGGGTTAATCCACTGCAAGAGTAGCTCATAAATCGTTAGAATTTGCACCAGTTAGTTAAGTCGTTGTGAGAGGCGACCGTACCCGGGCGGCTAATTAATCGTGGTAGCTAGATCAGATAGAGCGAACGTTTGCCAGTCTTAGACCTAAGGGTCAGGAGTTACGGTGGTGTCTGAGAACTGAATGAACTAGAATTGAAAACCGTTGGTCTTGTGATTGATGTTGCTCTGGTGATCTAAGGGGGATTCGAAATCTAAGCTTGTCTGTCGTCCGTCTTAGCCTTTCAATCAACCCTTCTTTGCCTTAATTTCATTTCAATTAATCTTTGCATTTTTTTAGTATAGAAGTCGTGGAACTCACACCACGCACTATGTGTTTAACCTTGAATTTAATTGCAAACATATTTGAGTAAGGAAGTAGAGGAGACCCGTGGAATACGATCTACCCTAGCTTCACAGCTTGGTAGTTATTTGATTGACCGCTATTCTGCAGCTCATCACCCATGTTTTTCATCACCCCGTTGATCCCTTGTGGTAGTAGTTTGAGATTAGCCTACCGGAAGTCGATTTGGGGTAACTTGCCTATAGCCATTAAACAGGTGGTCTGAGCTATTATGTCCAGACGTGTAAACCCCTCTAGCAACTTAAAAAATCGGCACTAAAAGAAAAAAAAGAGGAAGAAAATTAGAAAAACAGATAAGTTCCAAAAAGTTCAAGTCAAAGTAGTTTGATAGTTCAAAACGTTCTTCTCCCTACATATGGAAGAACGAAACCAAGTAAATGTAGAAAGAAAAAGAAAAAAAAATTTAGAAAAAGAAGAAAACAAATTAAGTGCTAGTTTGCTTAAGGGTATCATAGGACGAGCGTACACTATTCCACCTGTGTCCGGTTAGACGGTAGGAAGCCATAGACTTGATTCGAGGGAAGTTGGTCGATTCATACACCGCACGAAAACCATCATCATCATTCATCCCTTCATCCATTCATTATAAACCCGTGTAGTGTAGGATCGTTACAGTCCCTTGCAAAGTCCTCTAGACTAGTCTCTCGTGTTGTCATAGTGGTGGAGATGTGGTCGAAATGCAAACTTATGATATACTTCGGTCGAGAAAGTGATTGAGAGCAAAAACACGTCCCTAAACACAGAGTGCGAGAGTCCCCCATGTACTAAATATTATATGTGTGAGGAGTCTAGTCGGTTAGGTCATATTTGTGCATGATTGGTGATTGCTCCTTGTTTGTATGCCGATAATTAGTGAGACCAGGTTGTTTGCTTGACGTGTATGCTTGTTAGGTTACTTGTTCTAGGTATAGCTATTTAATAATTCATTGTGGAGGCTTGAACCTCAACTTGATCGATCTTGTCATTTGTGAATCTTAGTGCGTTCTAATTTAGTTTGCTTGAAGACAAGCAAAAGCTTAAGTGTGGGGTATCTGATGACACCAAATTTTACGTGATTATCAGCCTCATTTAAGCGACATTTCCCTGCTTGAGACATGATTTTTGGGGTAGTTTAGGGTGTTTTCACTCAATTGCTCTATTTCTTACTGTTTTGGTTACTTTGGCCCATTGTGGGTCTATTTGATGTGTTTTCTAGTGCCTTTGTGAATGCACAGGGTTTTGCCATCAAAGACGTAGCCACGGACGTGCTCGAGAAGCAAGGGAGCCTCACAGAATGCCCAGAAACCGATCCAGAAATCAAATAAGTCAAAGTTCTAATATTCCCCTGCCAACACTCACATATTCGGCGAGAACTCTCAAAGTTCTCGTCGAAGAATTCCTAAAGAAATCAAAGAGAGAACCAGTCAAAGATCCAACAGAATTTATAAAGAAGTTCTCGACGAGAACTTTGAGAGTTCTCGCCGAAAAATATTGAACAATTGCACTGAGACTCTCGTCGAAGTAAACAGAGTTATTTGCACTAAAGTTCTTGGCGAGAACTTTCAATGTTTTCGCCGAGAATTCCTTCCTTTTCTGACACACCATTGGACAACTCCTATTTAAGTAAACAGACGGGAAGACATCAAGGGACCTTCAATTCCAACATTCAATTAGACTTCAGCGAAAGTAGATAGAGTTGAGAGCATCTTCGGAGTTCAAGGGGAGATCGTGACGCCGTCTTTCCAGCTTAGAGTGCTCGGAGCTAGGAGTTAAAGATTGCTGGAAATTGAAGCTTCACGGAGTCATCAAATTAGGTTTTACAGTTCTTCTCTGTTCTTCCACTACAAAAAAGCGGCTGTTTAGCGTCGGTCACCGATGTCGTTTAGCGTCGGCTGCTGACCGACGCTAAAGGATTTAGCATCGCTCAAAAAAAGTGACGCCAATTCTTCCGACGCTAAATTTTAGTGTCGGTCAGAAAGCGACCGACGCTAAATCCGTATAACGAGCGACGCTAAATCCTTGACGGAATGGGTCGCTGACCAACCCAATTTTTTTTGTTTTCGTTTTTTATTTTCATTTTCTATTTTGTCACTCCATTTTCTATTAATGTCCAATCAGTCACTCCATTTTCCAGTTATACAATGTGGTCACTTAAATTTATTAGGTCACCCTTTTGGTCACTACTTGTCCAATCAGTCAATCCTTGACCGATCAACGTGATGATGGTGGCGGTGGCGGCGGCGGCGATGACGGCGACGGATGACTGGAGACAGATGGCTGGGGAGAAATAGAGAAGATGAGAAGAAGAGGAGAAGAATAGGAAGAGGAGAAGAAGAGGAGACGAAGAGGAAGAGGGAAGAAGAAGAAGAGGAAGGCTGGATCTGGAGATCTGGAAAAGGAAGAAGAAGGTGGAGGAGGAAGAAGAAAGGAAGAAGAAGAAAGATGGAGGAGATCTGGAAAAGGAAGAAGAAAAAGAGGAAGAAGAAGGTGGAGGAGGAAGAAGAAAGATGGAGGAGATCTGGAAAAGGAAGAAGAACAAGAAGAAGAAGAAGACGAAGAATTTCATAAAAAGTTTCAGAAAAAGAGAAGAGGAAGAAGAAGAAGGCTGGAGGAGAAAGATGGAGGAGAGAGATGCGATTAGGGTTAGGGTGGCGGCTGAGAGGTTTAAATATATATGTGTTTTAGCGTCGGTCGGCGACCGACACTAAAACATGTTGGTAAACCACGCAAAAGCTGGTTGGCTTCGTTTCTAACCGAAAATCAAATTTAGCGTCGGTTTTTGGTCAGTTTTAGCGTCGGTCACTTGTCGACCGACGCTAAACCCTTGGTCAAACGCGAGTCAAGGGTTTAGCGTCGGTTTTTAATTGACCGACGCTAAACTCTTCCCCGATAAGCGACGCTAAAGAGCCTTTTTTTGTAGTGTTCCTGTCTGAGATGTATTCCATGATTGTTTTTTATTCTCTTGTATCAAATATGAGTAGCTAAACTCGTAGAGCTTAGATTAGATGAACCCTAAGTGACCCGGGGCTTTAAAGCGGTCACGGATCGGCGATAATTAGATTCAGATTCAGAGTGTTTCTCTTGCATGATTATTTTGTTCTTTATTGTTTGTGTTTCTTGTCTAGCTTAATCACCTAGATTAGATTTGTGTTAAGGTAAGGATAGTGGCAAACGTCCGCCTTACTTTAAAACATCAAACCAATCAATTAACCTATTCAATGGAGTGTGCCTTTCGTAGGAACCATTTAGGGTTGATCCACTGCTAGAGTAACTCGTTAATACTAGTAATTGCACCAGTTAGTTTTCCATAGTAGAAGTGAACGCACGGACGGTTCATTAATCTTGGTAGTTAGATCAGACAGAGCGAATGTTCGCCGAACTTAGACCTAAGGGTAATGAGTTATGGTGGTGTCTGAGAACTGAGTGAATTAGGATTGAAAATCGCTGGTCTTGTGATCTCCAATGCTCTGGTGATCTTAGGGGGATTCGAAATCTAAGCTTGTCTGTCATCTCGTTAAGTCAAACCAATCAATCAATCAATCTGTCTTTTAACTTCATTTCAATTTCCTTGCTTTTTAGTTAATAAGTCGTGGAACTCACACCACGCACAATCTGTTTAAACCCAAATAATTTGTAAGTTCCTTTAAGTAGTCGATTAGAAGAGACCCGATGAATACGATCTACCTTGCTTTTAGCTTGGTAGTATTTTATACCCTGTTTTACAGTTCATCATTCGCCAACTATCCTTATTTGAACAAATCAATTATGCAAGAGAAATTGTCTGAATTAAAATCTAATCTATGTTTAACAAGTTTAGCTACTCATGTCCGAAATAAGAGAATCAAAGACAACAAAGGAGTTCATCTTAACAAGGAAGAACAAAGAAGAATCGTAAAACCTAATTTTGACGACTCCGACGAGCTTCGAACTCGAGAAATCTTCACTCCTAGCTCCGAGCACTCCGGGATGGAAAGACGGTGTCAGGATCTCTCTAGAAACTCTGAGATATGCTTTAAACTCTCTCTAGCAGCTCTCTAAGTCTAAAATTGAGTATTGCATATTCTCCTCTGATTTGGGGGTTGCGGCTGCTTATATATGAACCTGTCCAGCTCTCTGCCGGAAAAGAACCAAATTTTCAGCCGGAAAGTTCTTGCCAAAATATCCTTTGTAAAGTGATTCTGAAAGTCGCCGAGACTTTCTCAGAGGCTGTCTTTACAATGTTCTCGCTGAGAACAATGAAGTTCTCCGCAAGAACTCTTCACAATTTATTGAGAATTCTCGACGAGACTTTGGCTGCTTCCTGAATATCTTCTCGGCGAGAACTTTGAAGAGGACTTGAGTGCTGGGCAGAGTTCTTCAGTTCTTCAATCGGTTTGATTTACGGATCGATTTTCGGATCGTTTTTCGGGTCATTCCTTGGTGCTCCATTGCGTCCCGAACACATCCGATGGCTACATATTGACGGCAACAAACATGTGTACTCACAGAGACACTGGAAAACACATCAAATAGATCTGAAACGAGTCAAAGTAACAAATTCGGTAGGAGATAGCGTTAATGAATGAAAACCCACTAAACTACCCCAAAAGTCGTGTTACAAGCAATGAACTATCGCTTAAACGGGGCTAATAATCATGATAAATCTAGTGTCATCACTAACCCATTCGTTAATTTAATTTCCCTAGATTGGTGAAAATAAACATTCTCAAGTTAAGGGGATTTGGAGTTAATAATCAGGTCGTCCTAAATTAATTTGGCCGGACCAACTGATCCGACCCAAACCTTGGTCAACTGCCCATTTAAATAGTTTAAGGCCTTATGCCGAAATGTTTGTTGAGAAAAGGAGAGGTGGCTAGCTGGGCTTGAACCTTTAATGGGAAGAGGAGGACTTTGTTTGTTTGGGCCGAGGCCTTGATCATTTTCCTTAGGGGCTTCAGCCTGTGAACTTTAATGAGTCAGGAACGGGGCCTTGTTTTGACCAGAGGAAATAAAGCAAGAGGGAGAAGAGGAGTTCGGGCCGGCCATGTGGACTAGGGCTCATCTCCGTGCAGCAGCAACAATTTCGGAGAAGAGAAAGGTGGCCTAAAGCCCCTTTTGCTCCAACAATTTCGTGGAGATTGCACAGAAAACGAGGATGAGCTTTTTTTTTTCTTTTTTTTTAAAGAAAACGAGGATGAGCTGAAAAGGATTCGTTTTAATAAATTTACTTACTTAAAAAATATGAATTTAGGGTCCAATCATTCCAATCAATCGAAGGGGATAGTAAGGAAAATTGAAAACTCCCCTCTCAGTAACAGAAACCATGGTGGCCAATGAAAATGGAATGCTTAGTATCGCAGTTCCAGGTGTGGAGGAAAACGACTTGAAAGCAGCTGCAACAACAGCTGGTATCGGTTATTATGGCCTCTGCACCATAGGTGGAATACTCAGTGCTGGCACTACCCATCTCCTTATCACTCCACTTGATGTTCTGAAAGTCAACATGCAGGTGCCTTCCTCTCCGTCTACTCTATTTCTCGATGGGAACTTTTCTCGAACACCTGTGCTTCCATTTTTCTTCTGTTCATTTATCATTGAACTTTCGTTTCTCCAATCTCATTTTGCCAACGACAAGAAAGTATGAGGAAGATTTATAGTCAAATCATGTTAACATTTTCCAGCTCAACCCCATCAAATACAACAGCATCCATACTTGCTTCACCACTCTGCTGAGAGAGCAAGGCCCTTCCACGTTTTGGAGGGGTTGGGCAAGCAAGTCATGTGGTTACGCACTTCAAGGGGGCTGTAGATTTGGGTTATACGAATACTTTAAAACCCTATATTCCAGTATAATTCCCGACGACTACGAACAAAATCGTAATCTCATCTTCTTCACTAGCAGTGCGACTGCCGAAGTGTTTGCCAACCTCTGTCTCTGCCCTTTCGAAGCCATTAAGGTCAAGGTTCAAGCACAACATCACTTTGCCAAGGGACTGCTTGACGGGTTCCCAAGGCTTTACGCATCCAGCGGCATCCATGGGTACGGAGTCTTATCCACATCTCTGGTTTTCTGGTTCCAAGAGTCTCAGTAACGTATATATCTATGCATACTTTGCTGGTTTTTGTGGCTGCAGTTTCTACAGAGGTCTTTTTCCGCTTATGGCTGGAAATATTCCATGTAATTTCACTGTCCTTGACCCTCAAATTTTCGCCACATTCATACAGCAATGCTTATAATTTGTTGAAATTAGGGCCCAGGGTAGTGTACTCGTACAACAGCATAATATTGATAATTTGTTTTGGGCTTTGTTTACATATGAACATAATCATTTGTATACACGGAGTTTCTCATGATGTTAAGAGCTATCATGTGGCTCCACGGTTTTGCATGCAGTCTCCATGGTTATGTTTACGACATTTGAGCACACTGTTGATTTGCTGTACCGTAAAGTCATCCATGCCAGTAAGGAGGATTGCTCGAAAGCCGGCCAACTTGGAATCACATTTATGGCTGGATATGCTGCTGGCTCTGTCGGCAGTCTTATATCTAATCCTGCTGACAACCTTGTTACTCATCTTTATAACAATAAGGCTGATGGTCTTATCATGGTACGTGTATGTATGACTCTCCTGTAACTACAATTTCCAAATGCTTGTAGGAGATCACATTCACATAGATAAGTGGGTACACCTAACCATGCTAACAATGCCATAGAGGTAGTTTCCATTGATAGCGGTCACTTACCCCTTTCATGTTTCTTCCTTTCAAATGGACTATGTTCTCCGTTGGCAGGCTGTCAAGAAGATTGGTTGTGTCAACTTGTTTACCAGGAGCCTTCCTATCCGGGTAATCCTCGTTGGACCGGCAGTGACCCTACAGTGGTTTCTGTTTGACACCATCAAAGTTATGAGTGGACTGTAAGTGACAACTGGACTTTGCCTAATCTTGGCATTCAACTTCCGAATTCCAATCGAATTCTTATGCTTCTCACGTTGCACCATTACCAGAAACTAATACTGTTTCATACGAATCATGTTCCAGGCCAACTAGTGGAGAGGTCAGAAGTGATTTGACGTTGCACGAGCAAGTATCAGACAAAATATGCAGTCCAAGGAATTGAGCAACCTTCTTGGGCTGTGAAGATACTTTACTGTGGTCAGAAATATTTTTTCTGAAAACAGAGTAGACAATCATCAAGCTGGATTACAAGTTAACCTAATTGTATAGCTTTGCTATCAGCATAGGTAACCATTATGCTGTTCTGTTCTCGATACCACGGACAGTCTCAAACATGAGGGTTGAGACCTCATAGGTCATCAATGAACTTCACCGAAGTAGATAAAAAGCATAGGAAGTACACTTATATTGGTATTTGCAATTCTAAATAGCCTGCCCATGTTATTAAGTCAAGACAGACAGTCTTGTGGCAAATTTTCATGGTGCAGTTGAAAGATACTAATCAAAACTCTTATTTTAACTAGTTTTTTATGAAAAAAATTTAGCCCAAAATTTTGAGTGTCGTGACAAATTAGTTGATGAACTCTAAATATTTATATCATGAGTGATTATGCAAATGAAGCTAGCATGAAACTCTCTTCCAAACATGGGTTTTCAAGCACGTAATCCCCTTTCTGAGCTTTACAGCTCTCCTTCTCTGTCAGTGCCTCCGTGCCTTCATGCAAACTTTATGTCTTTGCGGAATTCACCTGCCTCAGTGCATCTCGACCTTAAGTTTATATCGTCATCTTTTGAGTCTATTTTTCCTACTAATTCTGTCCAGTGTAGTATTTTGGCCATAACTCCTTAATCCGAACTCCGATTGATGCAAGGTCGGTGGCGATGGAAAGATAATTTTGTTATCTTTCTATCAATATGTAGATGTCGACCCAGTTCCACCAGACCGGTGAGATATGACCTTCCAAGATGACGACCAGAATACCACATTGCTTGTGTGGAAGTTTGAATGGCTTTATTAACCTTTAGTCATTCTATTAAGTTAAAGGGATTAAGTGAGGCCATGAATTTACTGTTTTGTCCTCGTGAATGCTCCACATCGAGCCAAAGTGAGGATCTCATGTCGATCCATTGAAGTGAAAACTTCATGTCAACCCATCGAAGTCAAGATCACATGTCGATCCACCGAACTGAGGATCACATGTCGATCCACCGAAGTGAAGACTTCATGTCGACCCATCGAAGTCAAGATCACATGTCGACCCACCGAAGTGAGGATCTCATGTCGACCCATCGAAGTGAGGATCTCATGTCGATCCATTGAAGTGAGGATCTCATGTCGATCCGCCGAAGTGGGATCTCATGTCGATCCATCGAAGTGAAGACTTCATGTCGACCATCGAAGTGAGGACCTCATGTTGATCCACCGAAGTGAGGATCTCATGTCGATCCTCGAAGTGAAGACTTCATGTCGACCATCGAAGTCAAGATCTCATGTCGATCCACCGAAGTGAGGATCTCATGTCGATCCATCAAATTGATATCGCTATCGATCCATAGAAGTGAAGACTTCATGTAAACCCATCGAAGTCAAGATCACATGTCGATCCACCGAAGTGAGGATCTCATGTCGATCCATCGAAGTGAAGACTTTTGTCGACCCATCGCAGTCATGATCACATGTTGATCCACCGAAGTGAGGATCTCATGTGGATCCATCAAGAGGAAGCCTCACCATCAAGGAGGAAGGCTGCTCATCAAGGAGGAAGCCTCCTCATCGATGGGGAAATCCTAAGGCACAAGATCTCATGTCGATCCATCGAAGTGAGGATCACACGTCGACCCATAGAAGTGAAGCCGACTCCATGATGATGATGTCATCATGTCGACCTCCTCATCAAGAGGGAAACCCTAAGGCTGACTCCGTGATGATGATGTCATCATGTCGACCTCCTCGCCAAGAGGGAAGCATCATATCAATCTCCTCATTAGGATCTCATGTGGATCCATCGAAGTGAAAGTCTCATGTCTATCCATTGAAATCAAGGTCTCATGTAGATCCACCGAAGTGAAGATCTTCTGTCGATCCACCGAAGTTAAGGTCTCATGTCGATCCACCAAAGTGAAAGTCTCATGTTGATCCATCGAAGTGAGGATCTCGTGTCGACCTATTGAAGTGAAAATCTCATGTTGACTCATCAAGAGGGAAACCCTAAGGTCAACTCCAAGGGACGGTGTCATCTCCTCATTATGATGAAACCCTAAGGGCTGACGTGATCATATCAAACCCTATCTCAAGAGTACAAGCTTCTTCCACCAACGTCACTACTTGACGTAGCCATGCCAGTGCCGTGACCAAGCCCTACTCGGCATTGCCACTGATGCCGACCATTGTCGAAAGCTTGATACGAGAGAAGATAATCAAGAAGAACCCATCCCTGAAGATGGGTCAAGAGGTCAGTCCATGACCAAGCAGTCACGGGCTAATGCTGAACCAATACTAGGCCAAAGCTGGATTTCTGGACAGATTCATAGTATGACAAAGATTGACGATTTTGGGCTACTTAGAGAAGTAATTTGGGCTGATGTCCGAAATGAAAGTTTAAGCCCATGGAGTTTACTAGTGATCGGTCAAAGGACTTAATTTTCCGAATTTGTTTGGTATTTATTTGGCTAATTATTCCAGAACCTGCTGAGCTGTTTTTCTGCCTAGTTTAGAGTTCTTGTTTAAGAAGGAGTCTTTCCCTTAAAGGAGTAGGAGTACGAATTTGGCCTCCTTCTTAGACTATATTAGAATTAGTTTAAGTCCTTTTTAGTATTCTAAATAGGACTCTTTTTATTTCTTTAATATTTTAGAGTTTTAGTCTAAAGAGGATTTGATGAGTTTGTTCATGAATCCTCTCCTATAAATAGAGGCCTATATGCCTCATTGTAAGACAGACTTGGATGAAATAAACACGTAAACTTTGATTTTCTTCTTGCATGGATTTGCAATTCTCTTTTCGACTTTCATGGAATTGAATGTCGCCTAGATCGGATTATCGTTTAGGGTATTCACCCCCTTGAAGTGGAGCCTTCGACCGGAAACTAAGGTTCCTAGACTTCGTGTGCTAGTGGGTCTTAGTACGCAACCGCCAGGTTTCATACGTTCAGCTAGAGTGCGTGCTATCAGCAGAAGGTGATCGGGTTGTGGAGCATTTTTGATATGATCCCATAATGCTGCCCTGATGCCAATCGGTATTCCTAAACCCCACCAGGGTCACCTGGCCGAGATAAGACCCTAGGACCTAACAAGAGGCATATAGAGCCTAGGGCAGGCCATCTTCAACCCCTAAAGCCAAGGTACGCTCTGAAATATCGACTAAGTCCTTCCCTTGCAGGTAGAAAGACTCCACGAGATGGAATGCTATTCCAGGCCATGCTGCTGGCCAAGGATTTAAGCCCTAGCAAGGAAGAACAACCTCAACCTGCTCCTAGCCTGACCTCCAGAAGCCCTGAAGAAGAAGTCGCCCCTTGAGTGACCCTCTGGAAGCATTTCTGGAGTATAGGAGGAAAAGAGCCCAAGGATATTTGGCCTGGAGAGGAGAGCTTCCAAGGAATGACCCTGAGCCGAACCATGAGAAGAATTGGAGTCCTTGGCCCCGAGGCGTGGCACTTGGACCGACCCAAGCCCTGGAGAGCTACATCAGGAGCTACTTGGAGGCCTACCTGAAGCTTAAAGAGGAAGGCCCAAGCAGAAATAGAAAGGACCCGAGGAAAGGCCAGTTCCAAACCCTAGACCGGCAGGCGGATCAATCCGAGAGATTCCAAGAAGCCGGTCAAGAAGGTCGGGCCTTTTGGGCAAGACCTTTGGCCCTGGACCAGCCCGGAGAACTAAGCCCCGCAACCGCCACCCGTATCAAGGCCCGGCGTCTGCCCGGACAAGCCCACCGGGCCGCCGCCACACCCGACCGGCCCAAGTAGCCAAATTCGGCCAGATTAGGGTTTTTTACCTAATTTAGGTCTTTTATTCTGCTTTAAAGACTACAACTATTATTTTATGTTTTATTCCTTTTTAGTAGGACTATTTAGGGGTTTTAGGATTCTTTTTAGGAGTAGGACTCTTTATTTTATTCTTATTTAGGAAGTAGTGTTTAGGGAGGAGAGCTTGTTCCCTCACCTATATATAGAGGCCGCCGGCCACCATTGTAGGACAGACTTTTATGAAATAAACAACCCCCTTTGATAGAACTTTGTTCTTGAAACCCTTATTGTATCTGCATGTGGCGATACTGAAGGCTCGACTTATCATCAAGAGCATCCATCTCTTGGCGTGGCGTCTACGACTTGATACTTCTGGTTCCTAGCTGTTATATAGCTAGCGGGTCAAAGTCCTCCTCCGCCCCCGGTTCCCAACGGTTCTACCTCATTGCACGATCTCAACTTGCGGTGATCAAGGGTCGTCTGCCCACGGTTGCAGCGGTTCACATCAATTTTAGCTGTGGTTCCCATCAAGAGGTGGAAGGGTCTCGGACGGTGACTCTCTGGTTCACATCACTACTCCTCTAAGGTAGTTGAACAGAGGAAACCGCCACCACCACAATGATAGCCACGTTCAAGAGATAGGAAGTAACCTCCATGGCAGTTACCACTCATATTTTCCTATAAATATGAGAGGCATTCGACAGAGACAAGGCACAATCACACAAGCAGACACTCTACCCAAATTTCTACTTTTCTCTGCAATTTCAATTTCAGGAGCCATAATTATCTTTTCTTTTGAAGCTCTCTTAGAACCTCCATAGGAGTAGCAGTAGACTTAGCCAAAAAAACATCAAACACCCTCGTTCAAACATTATTTGGAGAGGTGTGAACCGTGTAAATATTCCTTGTTCTAAGAAGTCAAAAGAGCATTTATTGTGTTCAGACACAAGAGTTTCTACTACCAGAAACAAATTGGCACGCTCGGTGGGACCTTGTGTTTGATATCATGGCTCCAAGGCGAAAGAACCCAGAGGGTGACCTTCCATCCGGATCTATGGAGGAGCAAATGGCCAATATTGAACATGGCCAGACAGTTGAAGATGTTATCGGAATCCATGGTGGCGACAAGGAGGCTAGGCCACAGCCTGTGGCACCAAGTGCTTATCTAGGCGAGACAATCATGTCACTCCGCCAAACAATGATGGAGCACCGCCAACTCATGGAGGCTTCAATGGCAGGGAAGGCTCGTCAGGTGAAGTCTCAAATTGAGTCTTTAAGTTCTCATGTTGAAAGACGTTTAAGTCAAGTATTTGATGTGGTTAACAAAAATCAAACTGATTTTCAGGAGTTTAAAAAAAATTTAACGACGTCTTTAGTTCAGTCTATAGCCTTGCCACCTGATGGTCTAGGTCGATGAACAATGGTGTTGGGAATGTAAGCCCTCATCTTGCTAGTGTTCGGAATGGCCAACCATGGCAGGACAACCTCTCACCTCCAGTGGCAAGTCAACCACCTTCCCATCAACATGAGAATGGCGAAAATCTTGCCACCACATCCAACACCCATGTTGAGCAACTGCCTACCCTAGGTTTTGCTCGACAGCATATTCCAGAGGCTAGGCCATATGTGGCCCCTTACTGTCCATTTAATATGGATCAAGTACCACCACGTTCTAATGTGGAGGTGCCCCCACGTGCATATCCACCGTCACCAATACCATCCCAAGTCAATCGACATGGAATGGATCCAACAGGATTCATGCCACCACCCGGGGGGCAACCACCAGGGGTACATGATAATAATAATTTAAGGGAACATGTGGCACAACTGCTCAATGAGCATCCTGGCCTTGGAGGGAGGCCAGCCATGCCGCCTGTGTATCGAAAACCTTATCTAGAGTGGGTGGATAAACACCATCCTTCCCTAGAGGCTTTAGGATACCCAAATTTACAACCTTCACGGGGACCAGTGATCAGTCTACCGTGAAGGATGTTGGACGATTTACTGTCCAATGTGGTGACGTAGGTGACCTCGTCAAGCTTAGGTTGTTTGGAAACTCATTGACAAGACTAGCCTTCGCTTGGTACGTCAACTTGCCTTCCAACTCCATACAAATTTGGCAACAGATGGAGCAGATCTTCCATGCCCAATTCTATAGATCTGAGCCAGAGGTTTCCATGGCAGACTTGGCACGTATGCGCCAACAGGTAGGAGAGTCAGTTGAGAGTTTCTTGACTGTTTTCAAGAATGCTCAAAACCGTTGCTTTGTTAACCTAGCAGAAAGAGAGTTTGTCAAGCTGGCTCAAGGAGGATTGAACTTCGAACTTAGGAAGAAATTCCAAGATCAAGAGTTCTCTGACTTGTTCCAATTTATGTCATGTGCTGTTAGGTATGAATCTCTTATCCACGAGGAGGAGAATAGGAGGAGTGCCTCAAGGGGGCAATACCTCCCAAATTTTGATTATGCCATCCACCACATCGATGATGGGGTTGGTGAAGTTGAGTTTGACTTGGTAGAGATAGTGTCAGGGAAATCCTATGTGTGTAGTTCTTTGTTCAAAGTTGATGTTGGGCCACATGAGGGGAGACCCAATCGTGCGCCCATCCAACCAAGGAAATATTCATTCGATGTGGCAAGGGCAGACTTGATATTTGATCAACTTTACAAGGATGGTCAAGTCAAGCTCTCTAGGGGGTATAACCTTCCATCGCCTAATAAGTTGAAAGGAAGACGATATTGCAAATGGCATAGTAGCATGTCTCATTCTATTGACTCGTGTGTGGTTTTTTGAAATATTTTACAGGATGCCATTGAGAAGGGACGCATCAAGTTCCCTAAGCCAAGGAAAAATGCCATGTTGGTGGATACAGATCCTTTTCCCGCCAGTGTGAACATGGTTAACCCTGATTTCTCCAAGATTGAGTTGCCACGGTTCAAGCTGTTGTTGGATACAATGCCACCTCAAGAGGGCAGTTCGTCTTCGAATGTACAATCCACTCCTTCCTCACTTGGTAGGCAAGATGAAGAGAAGTTGTGTGTTCAGTGCAAGAGGAGTCTCAACTTCAATAAAGTGAAACCAAGCAAGCCCGTCTGGCCCTCCTCCCCATAGACCAAGGTATCCACCATATCAGAGAATGGTGGAGGGAGTGCGACAACCAGTCGGATGGCAGCCAAGGCAATGGTTGGCTCCTGGCCATCCCATGAAGAGGACCTTTCGAATTCCATACGTGCCACATGGTGGTTGTCATACCTATGATATCCGACGTCAAGAACCAGTAGCACTGACTGACTTGATGAGGACTCAAAAGAGAACGTTCCTCCGCAAGAATGCTCACAGTCGTAGAGGCCAACTTGAGATGGCCCACCATGAGATGGGGAGGATGCAACAGTCCAGAGCAGAGGATACCCTTCAAGCTAATATCAAGGTGGACAACTCCATGTCCTCTGGTCTCAAAGTCACTGTGTTGGGAAAGGGCAAGCGTCTCCTAGCCCCAAGGGTTGAAGAGGTGGAAGATAACCTTCAGATAGATGATGGACTTGGACTATATGATGCTGGTTATGATGTTGACGTTGATGATGACTTTGATGATGTGATGATCAATGTGGATCATCCAAACCCTAGGTTTGAAAGGAATGATGAGGAGGATGATGGTGATGACCAAGGCCCTCCTGTAACTATCAAGTTTGGAAGCTTGCCACCCACAGTGGCTACTAACTACATACTCCCAAGGATTTTCCAATCCAAAGAGGAAGATCAATAGGTACATGTGGAAGTAATGGAGGATCAACCTGTGGACATTTAGTCGAGGAGTTCAATTACCTCGATATAGATGACGAGCCATGAAGTGTGAAGATGGTTCGGTTGGGGTGTAGGATCGACTTAACCACAGAGGCCAAGAGGCAATACAAGAGTTCACAATGATTGTTGAAGGAGCTATATCAGGCAGGCCACAAACATGTGGGTTTGCTTGGTGAAGATGGAGGGTTATCCTTTCTATGTGTTGTACCAAGGAGCAGAGGAGACGATATATCTTCCAGTGGAAAACCCCATGTGGGGCCCGGAATTCAATGAACCTGAGAGCTCATTGACAAAGGAGGATAACTTGCCCAATGAGGAGGTTGTCATGTTAGTGGTAGCTTCGAAAGGGAAAAGTATAATGGAAGAGGAGGCAAGTGATATACCTAACCACCTTGTGGTATTCAAGGAGCCAGAGTCAAACATGTTAAGGCATGTAAGGCCCCTCTATATTAAGGCAAGATTGGATGAAGTGCTAGTGTCAAGGGTCTTGGTTGACAATGGCGCAGCTGTGAAAGTGATGCCAACAAGGATGTTGAATGTAACACCCGTCCTGAATCAACCTGGTGAAACCGTGGTTGAACCGGTTATGGGCATTACCGAGTAAAAACCAATGCAAAAGACGAAGTAAAACCAAAATTAAAAGGAAAAGTAAACATATGAGGCCTCCATAAAACCATGAAAAGATAATCCATGGACAAAATCCGATCCCGACATAAATCCATAAAATCCAACAGAAAGCTCAAAAGTACATGAAAATCCCCAAATATCCCAAGTCAACTGAAAAGAAGAAATAAGTAAACTCCGAGTGTACTCCAGTCTTCACCTCATCACTTCAAGCCGGGACTTCTTGAAATTAACCTCCACCTCAGAACACCAACAACTCCACTCACTAGCCACGAGATCCTGAAAGGGGAAAGGGATCAATTTCCTATTGAAATTGAGTGAACCCACTGGGCCTACCTACTCGTTGTCCTAACCAAAGGAGCGGTCCCAAACTCCACATGAGACATCGACAGTCGGACCTTATGTGAACTGCTGCAACCGTGGGAAGACGACCCTAACCACCACAAGTTAGCCTCCTAGCAACGTGTTGAACCTATGGCACCGGGATGGAAATCAGACTTTGACCCTCTAGCTATAAGGAGAGCTAGGAACCACAAGTATCAAGTCGAAGGTGCCACTTCAAGAGATGAATGCTCTTGACGATAAGCCGATCTAGACGACAGTCAATTCCATGAAAGTCGAAAAGAGAATAGCATAACAATGCAAGAGAAAAAACGAAATTTAAGAGTTTATTTCATTCAAATGTGTGTCTTACAAGTGAGGCGAAGGCCTCTATTTATAGGTGAGGAAGAGAGAACAGGCTCTCATTTTCCTCCTACGAAACTAACTACTAAAATAATAAAGAAATAAAAGAGTCCTAATTAAGCCACTAAAAAGTACTTAAACTAATCCTAAAATAACCTAAGAAAGAGGCAAAATTTGGACTCACAATCCTACAACGAAAAGGACTCCTTCCTAAACAAAACCTCTAAACTTGGGTGCCAAGTTTCCAAAAAAAAAAACAGTTGAAACGGGTTTTAGAAATATTGGCCAAATAAACACCAAAAAATTTTGGAAAATTAATACCTTTGGCAGATCACGAGTAGACGTCATGGGCTTCAACTTTCATGTTGGACATCAGCCGAAATTTTGTCTCCATGTGGTGGCCTGATCGTAGATCCTAGCAGGGGCTTCCTCGGATCAGCATCCATGGTGCGCTCTTTGATGCTGTGACCATGCATCCCTAGGACTTGGTCTAGCTCCATCTTCTTTGTTCCTTCTCCAACTCCAACGAGGCTTGTTGGAGGTTCATCCCGGGGCCATAAGGATTCTGGTGCCTTTGGAAAATCCCAAAAGGCACGGGCCAATTGTTGGTTCGGCCCAAATCGCTTCGGCATAGAGCCCAGATAGGGGCCCGGTGCCTGTGGAAGACTTAGCTTGGGGCCTTCTTCAAATCGGTCCAGGCCTTTTGACTTGTGTCTTGGCCAACTCTTCAAGGATGACTCCTGAGTGTCTTTTAGTGCAGTTGGGCTCTAGGCTTGTGGGAGTCGGTCTGGGGCCTAGCCTTGGTGCTAGGCTTTGCCTAGGGTCCGGGTCTGGGCTCGGTGTCAGCATCAGCTCCTGGCAGGTCATGAATCTGACTTTGGCTGGAGTAGGGGCTGGCATCAGTGTCTGGCTAAGGACCAGCATCCTCCTAGGGGTGTCTTCTAGCTACGGGCTTGGGATCTCCTAGGCTCCGGGGGTGGTGCTGGTGTAGGCCTAGGGCCGGTGTACTCTCAACCCGGCATCAGTGCTAGGACCGGCTCAGCATCAGCCTTAGGGTTTGATGCTGGGGCTCATAGTATGTGGGATTTCCCTTATAGCAAGGGAAATCCTCTCTGGTTCTCGTCACTTGTTCCGCCATCCCATGTTAACATGAGGTGGTTGACGTGCCAATAATCTACTAATAAGGTACGATTACTAACACTCAAGGTCGTATTCCATGAGGGCTCTCTCAAAGACTAATACTCACACTCCTTGTAGATGGTCTAATCATTTAAAAGGAGTTGGTTTGATCAAGGAGTTCAAGAACATAAGCAATAAACTACGCAAGGAAGGAAAACGTTTCAATCAAAGACAAAGGGAGTTCATTTGGAGGATAGTTTCATCATGCTCAAGAGGACTAATTGAACAAACACACCAATTAAGGTCGAGTTTGCATTCGGATGACCATGCACTTCACTTCTACAGACTCGAAACACTTTCGTAGCACAAAATCCCTATCCTAATACCACTCAACTTAGGCTCTTGATCTCAAGCTAAGTGCAAAAGGATGCATTCTAGGTGTTTGATGAAATGCCAAGACACAAAACCCTCTCTTAGCACTCTATGACCACAAGGCTAGGCACAATATTCTCATATCAATGCTCTAACACTAGGAGATTCACCAAATAGCCTTTCGATACTTAAATGAATGAAAATCCACATGCACATCAAGTGTTCGATAAAATGTCCAAGAGAGAAATCATGTGAAAATGGTAGAAATAAGATGATCTAATCTCTTAGAACACACTCACTTCAATCCCTAGGCCTACAATCCATGCAATCCAAGCACTCTCATGCAAATCACATTGAATAGACTAATTCAAGCAAACATGGCATAAGATGGTAATAAGAACAAGTCTAGGAATCATCCTCATACAACCAAGATCAATCATGGGAAGTCTTATACAATCATGCCTCCATCATAGCACAACTACTCTACCCATCCAAGATGAACCCTAGGAACTTAGCCACACATGGCCAAGGGAGTAAAGAGAAGAGCAAGAAGATTGGTCACCAATAACACCATTGATGGATCCTTGTGATGATCTTCAATTCTCCACTTGTAAGCACCTCTCCCAAGGTTGGTTGGCTTCAAGCCAAGCTCCAATGGCTTTAATTTGCACCAGAAGTGTCTTCTAGGGTTGATGGATGATGATCGATTAAATGTGGAGTGGTGGAGATCGTCGGGTGCTGAATGAATGAATCAATTCCCATTCCAATCCACGAACCTGCTGCTTATATAGGAATCGCCGGAAACGAGCCAAGTTCTCGCCGATAACCTCTTTGAAAAGCAGCTTGGAACTCTCGTCGAGCATAAGCCTTTAGTTCCTTAACACATTCTCGGCGAGAATGTAGAGATTCTCGCCGAGAACTCTTGTAGGTGCAGAAAACTTGACTTTGCATTGGCCTTATCTCCCTCGTCCTAGCTCCGATTGAGATCCCGTTTGATCCTGTGGGCTCCTTGTCACCCGTACTACCATTCCAAGGCCTGAAAATGCACATAAACAACTCCAATAGACAACAAATTGGTCCACAAGTGGCTTCTAGACAACAAAAATGTAATTTGTGTAAAACAACTCTAAAAGCACACAAGCCATGGCACAACAAGGTCAAAAACGGGAGTTTCTTAGGTCAATTATAGGTTTAAAACACGAACAATAATATCACATCAAACTCCCCTACGACTAAGCTTTTGCTTGTCCTCAAGCAATTGAACTAGAATACACTCAGAATCACAAATGACAAGATCGATCAAATTGAGATTCAAGTCTTTACAATGAATATTAAACAGTTACACCTAGAACATTAAACCTAACATGCATACAAATCAGGCAAACAACCTGGTCTCATTGGTTCTCTGCACACAGACAAGGAGTAATCACCAATCATGCACAAATTCGATCTAACCGACTAGACTTGCTCACACAGAAAATATTTAGTACAAGGGAAAACTATCGCACTCTGTGTTTAGGGACGTGTTTAGGGACGTGTTTAAGCTCTCAATCACTTTCTCGACGGAATTATGTCATAAGTTTGCATTTCGACCACATCTCCACCACTGTAATAACACGAGAATCTAGTCAAAAGGACTTTGCGCAGGATTGCAACGATCCTACACTACAAGGGATGTATGATGATGAAGGCTTTTGGGCGGCGTAGCAATCGAATAAGTTCCCTCGAATCATGACCTATGGCTTCCTACCGTCTAACCAGACACGGGTGGAATAGTGTACGCTCGGCCTATGATACCCTCAGCAACCTAGCACTTTTATTCATTTTTCTTTCCAATTTTTTTGCTTTTTACTTTTTTCTTTTACATTGACTTTGCTTTCATTCTTCCATTTGTAAGGAGAAGAACGTTTTGAACTATAAGAACTAGTTTGACTTTGAACCTTTTTCTTGGCTTTTTCTTTGAATTTTCTGTTTTTCTATTTTTTTTTTCTTGTAGTGCTTATTTTTCAAGTTGCTAGAGTGGTTTACTCGTCTGGACATAATAGCTAAGACCACTGGTTTACTGGCTATAGGCAAGTTACCACAGACTAACTTCCGGTAGGTTAATCTCAAGCTACTACCATAGGGGGTCAACAGGGTGAAAAAAATATGGGAAATGGATGTAATGTATTAACGAACCAAAAGAAAGGCCAGGCACAAGAGTTTACACCTAGAGGATTTAACGTTGGGTTGGCTTCTGGCTTAAGTAGCAATTTATAGGCGCCTAAATCATCCTAGAACTCTTGTCATCGTGTGGTCTCGAGTAGGTCTCATGCAAATTCTAACTCATTCAAGATACGAGAAAGCCACTCAAAAAGAATTGAAATTACAAGTTATGTGCAATAGATCAAAAGCTTACAATTGGTTGCTAGTCGGGTTTGATCATTTTCATGCATTTCAAAGTGACACTACAAGGGTGATTTAAATTTTTGTTACGACCAGGTTATTTAACATCCAATGCATGCAAGTTGATTACAGGTTCTAAGTTAAGCAATCTAAACATCGTTGTGAAACATTGAAGTCAACTTAACATCAAACGTTAAGAACCGAGTAATTCTATGCTAGAGGAATTGGAATGCATCACGAAATCACATAAATTTAAACAAGATCATGCCATCCACTAACATAGAACAAGATTACACTTCTACCGGCAACAATCATACCAAACCTCAAATCCCCCTACGACTAGAACGAGCATTGTCCTCAATGGAGAGAGAGAGAGAGAGAGAGAGAGAAGAGAGAGAGTAAGGTAAAACGAGAATACCGCGCGGTGAAGAACAACATAGATGGCAAGAGCGGTGAGTGAGTCTCATGACGATCATTGGTGACCAGTGATTCTTAAGTGCTTGCCAAGCATTATTCAAAAACTAAAAGAACACAAAAACACCAAAGTTCAAAAAGTAAATAAAAGCAATAAAGTAAAGATAGCATGGGGTACCTCCCATGGAGCGCTTCTTTAACGTCTCTAGCTAGACGATACCTGTGTTATGCTATCCAACTTAGCACCTCATTGAAGCCCATTAGTTTCTTCCAAGATGAAAATTGAGCTCCAAGTAACACCTTCAGTGAATGATAAACTAGCCAATGAACAATGCTTGAATACCATTTGTTACCTTGGAATGGCTTACTACCCTCGAATTTAGACACTTGATGAAGGAAGAGGTAGTACGGTGGGCATTTGCAATTGGTCTCCATTACCTCCAAGTCGGAAACGTCACTCAAAGAGTCCTTCGGGTCAAGGAGATGCGGCTCCACTCTCATGACTACTTTAGGAGGGGTCGAGAACCATGTGTCCTTAGTCTCTTGGCACAAGTACTTCATGATCAAGCAAAAAGTTTGAAGAGTACTCTTAGTCTTGGTTGGTGGCACCACAATCATAGGGTGATGTTGTATACTCAAATGTTCTACTCTAGGTGCAACCTCTTCTTGAAGAGTCTTCAAATCATATCTCACCACCTCTAAAGGGTCATCAACATCAAATATCCTTGATTCTTCTATCCATGCACCATAGTTGTTTCGTGTGTCCTTAGTAGAATATGTTCACTAATCTCCTCCACTACCAAACATTCTTCCGTGTCAATCACTTCCGACTCACAAGTATCATCCTCACTTTCATTTTCTAGAACTTGCTTGATGAGCTCCACACTTTGAGCTATGCGATTAACTCGAACCGCATTATTTTCCGCAATTTTCAAGATCTCCTCTATCATGGAAAGAGGTGGAGAACGTTGCTCATGGCTTATGAACCCTCTTGAGAATACTCAGACAAGATTTGATGGTAGAGTGGAGGTGAGAAGGATATTTCTCATTCCAAATTGGTGTTGAAGTTTGTTCATCTTGACCCCACCATTGGCGATCACCATCATAAGTCTCTTGGTATAAGTTGGATGATGTATAATGTTCATAGTATGGGTTGGGAGAAGGATTCCAACATTGATATGTACCATCACCATAATTTCCATGCCACGGGTTCATCCCACTTGGAATCTTGGTGCTCTTGGTACTATGGACTAAATTAGGAGGAGAAAGGATCGGTGGTTCAATAACTTGCTCAAGTCCTTGAAGTCGTGCTTGGAGGCGAGTGAGTCGCCTCATGCACTACCACAAGGTACCTACACACAAGCACAAGAAGCACACCAAAGTAATACGACAATGTCGAATAACAAAATCAAGCAAACAAGTAACAAGGAAGCAAAAGTAAATTGGAAAGAAGTGAATAGAACGGTCCACTACTAAATGCTTTCTTAGGATTGAGAAAGTCCTCGGCAATGGCGCAAAAAACTTGACGTGAAAATAATCAACTAATAAGGTACGATTACTAACACTCAAGGTTGTATTCCACGAGGGCTCTCTCAAAGACTAATACTCACGCTCCTTGTAGACGGTCTAATCATTTAAAAAGAGTTGGTTTGATCAAAGAGTTCAAGAACATAAGCAATAAACTAAGCAAGAAAGGAAAACAGTTCAATCAAAGACAAAGGGAGTTCACTTGGAGGATAGTTTCATCATGCTCAAGAGGACTAATTGAACAAACACACTAATCAAGATTGAGTTTGCATTCGGATGACCACACACTTCACTTCTATAGACTCGATACACTTTCATAGCACCAAATCCCTATCCTAATACCACTCAACTTAGGCTCTCGCTCTCAAGCTAAGTGCAAAATGATGCATTCTAGGTGTTTGATGAAATGCCAAGACACAAAACCCTCTCTTAGAACTCTATGACAACAAGGCTAGGAACAATACTCTCATATCAATGCTCTAACACTAGGAGATTAAACAAATAGCCTTTCGATACTTAAATGAATGAAAATCCACATGCACATCAAGTGTTCGATAAAATGTCCAAGAGAGAAATCATGTGAAAATGGTTGAAATAAGATGATTTAATCTCTTAGGACACACTCACTTCAATCGCTAGACCTACAATCCATGCAATCCAAGCACTCTTGATGAACGTTGTTTTACAACGTATCAAATAACTACCCCACTCAAAAGTGAGATAGATCGTATCCCACGGACCTCGACGAATTGTTTACACAAATGTGCGTGAAAATTACTCAAGGTTTCACAAGTTGTGCGTGGTGTGAGTTCCAGGACCTCTAGACTAAAATGCAAGAAAATTGAAATGGAAGCTAAAGAGAGAATGATTGGTTGGTTGACTAACTGGATGACAGACAAGTTTAGATTTCGAATCCCCCTTAGCTCACCAGAACATTGCTGATCACAAGACCAGCGGTTTTCAATCCCCATTCATTCAGTTCTCAGACGCCACCTTAACTCCTGACCCTTAGGTTTAAGATCGGCGAACGTTCGCTCTATTTGATCTAACTACCAAGATTAATTGACCGCCCGTTCGTTCAGTTCTGCAACGGAAACTAACTAGTGTGATTACTAGTGATTAATGAGTTACTCTAGCAGCGGATTAACCCTAACTGGTTCCTGCAAAGAGAAATTGTTCCAATGAATAGGTTAACTGTTGGTTTGATGTTTTGAAGTGAGAACTCCTCGACGGCACGTAAGAGAATGAACCCTTACAGGGATATGTGGTGGCGCGCCTCTTTGCTGCAGTAACACAGAGACCGTGTCCAAACATAATGAAGGAATTTGAAGAGGGGGTGAGAGATGTTATCGACTGTGGCGCGGCTGGGATCGGACTCGGGGTCACTAGAGATGAAGCGACATACGTCTGGATATGGGTCATGTGCCACGGAGTTCATTTCCTCAAAACCGAGGGAAGCTTCCGAGATGGTGGCATGGTGGTCGAAAAGGAGAGCGAACTCATCGAGGGTCTTCTCGTACTAGACTCCACCGAGACGGAAATGGATACACTTCAGGAGTCGATGGGGTTTCTTCGTGGTCCATTCAAACAAGCTCCAGAATTCCTGGAGGGCGACCAGAGGGCAGGTGGATCCGCAAGTGGTTAGAGCTCGCAATCCGGTTAGCTCGAGGGCACGACTGATGCTGGCGTGCCATCCCTGGCTGTGACTTTTCATGCTGTTTAGAGAGAGGATAGCCACCTTAGCCGAGGGAATGTCCTTGATCTTGTCGTAGGTCACCCGGTTTGTCGGGGGAAGGGAGGTGATGAACGGATGGGGGCCCTCGATGGGGATGCGAGCTGAAGTGTTGGAGGGAGTGACCTCTGGGGCCACGGCTCTCGGGGTGGAAGAGGAGGAGGTCGGAGCTCTGTCCAGTCTGGCCTTCGTTTGGCGCTCTCTGTCGAAACCAGTAGTCTTAAACTTACCTGGGTTTCTGAAAAGGGAAACTCAAAGAAAATCCTGATAAGAACATAGTAGCCTCACCCCACACTTAGTCGAAAATCTCATTTTCACAAGGAAACAAGGAAACCCGAGTGGCGATAAGCCAATCTAACAACCGATAACTAAAACTCATCACGATGCAAGCAAACAAGGCAGTCAACGCACATCACTCATACAAAGGTAAATTGACAAGTATGAAAAAGTCAACACCTTGCAAAATTCGGCAATTAAGCATAGGTAACCACGAGAAAAGGTATCCCAAGGCACAAACAAAGGCTCAACGACATTTAACAATCACTATGCTCGGGGAGGAATGAATACCACAATAAAATCATCTAATAAGCATAGCAATTCATGTTAAAATATCATCAATTCATGGCACAACACTCCCTGAGCATACTATATCACCTAAGTTCAAACAATTCAGCAAAAATCACACCGAAACAGCGGGCACACAAATCGAGGTAGACCGAAAGTCAACCGAAGGTAAACTCGACAAAATTCAGCAATATACACGGCCAAATATTCGCAATGAAAAACCCAACAACGAACCTTGAAGACATGGTGGCTGAAAATGAAATTACGAGGAAAAATCGGTGAAAAACTTGAAAACGGCATTTTGGGTGGAACCGAAGCTAGAGAGCTCTGATTCAGGTGATCTAGGCATCGAAACGAACAGGGGTACGAGGGGGAGTGAGCGGAAGCGGTCGGAAATCGGGTGGCGGAAGGGTTTAAAGGTGGCGGTGATGAAAGAGGAGAGGGAGGTGCGTGCGGCGGATTCAAATTTTCGGAGGGGAGAGAGGTTTTCGGAAAAAAGTTTAAAAGATAAGGGGAAAAAGTTTAGGATTTTTCTGGAAGTTTTCGGCGCAAATAAGTGCAATTTTCGCCGAAAAGTTTACTTAAAAATAGGGGAAACAGTCTGGCAGACTTCTAAAAAGAGTTAAAACTTACAGGAGGTTTCAAAGAGGAGTCTTCGCCAAAATAAGTGCAAGTTTTCGGTGAAAACTCTGACCTACAATTTCAAATTATTTTATGAAATTCCGGCTAACCTTGAAAGAAAATCAAAACAAAATCAACAAATGTCGGAACAATCCTAAATGAATTGGAACTGAACCGAGGACACACAGCACACACATGGAAAATAAAAGACCACACAAAGGGCACTTTTGGCTCCCCCGAACCGACTCTGGAAATGAGACTGACTCAAATATCAAAACTGACTCCAGCCGTGAGTTGCCTCCCACAAAGTGCTCTTGCTTAACGTCCTTGAGCTAGACGATACCTGGATGGTGGTCATGGGGTCAAATTGAAATGGTGAACGTCAATCAGGGCAACAACTAGGCCTTGGAGATACCTCTTGAGCCTATGATCATTCACCACAAATGGTTCTTGATCGGGTCCTTTTATTTTGACAGCTCCCAGCGGTGTTTGCTTAATGAACGTGTAGGGACCGACCACCGGGACTTTAATTTCCCAGGAAAGAGCTTCAGGCGAGAGTTGTACAGAAGGACCTGGTCTCCGGCGTAGAATGTCTTATGTTCTATCAAATGAGAATCGTGAATACGCTTGGTTCGTTCCTTATAAATCCTTGTGCTCTCATAGGCGTTGAGGCGGTGTTCTTCGAGTTCATCTATCTGCATAAACCTTTTATCACCTGCAAACTCAGGACGCAAGTTCAGATCTTTAATAGCCCAGAACTCCTTATGCTCAAGCTCGACTGGTAGATGGCATGCCTTGCCATAAACGAGTCGATACGGTGAGGTACCGATAGGAGTCTTGAACACAGTTCGGTACGCCCATAAGGCCTCATCGAGCTTAGATGACCAGTTATTTCAGGACCGGCCAACTGTTCTATCAAGAATCCGCTTGAGCTCACGGTTTGTCACTTCCGCTTGATCGTTAGCTTGAGGGTGATAAGCGGTGGACATTCGATGAGTGATGCCGAAACGCTTACATACTCGATCGAAGTGTCCATGGAAGTGGGTGCCCCTATCGCTGATAATGAAGTGTGGGGTGCCAAAACGCGTGAAAAGACGTTGAAGGAACTTCCCTACCACTCTTGAATCATTAGTGGGGTAAGGCTTCCGCCTCTACCCACTTAGAAACATAATCGATGGCTACAAGGATATACTTGTTTACGTTGGAGGGCGTGAAAGGTCCCATGAAATCAATCCCCCAAACATAAAAAACTTCAACAGTTAAGCAAATATTCTGAGGCATCTCATTGCGGTTTGAAATGTTACCTGACCTCTGACACGCATCAAGTGGCGGGCGAATTCATCACAATCACGGAATATAGTCGGCCAAAAGAATCCAACTTTCAGCACATTCCGTGCGGTTCAATTTCCTCCGAAATGTCCTCCGACTGGCCTTGATGACATTGTCGCATGATGTCGGTTGCCTCGTCAAGTGAGACACACCTTCTGATCACCCCCGTTGACTCCGATTCAGAATAAGAAGGGGTCATCCCAGAAGTATAATTTGGACATCTTGATCACCCTCCTTCTCATGTTGTGGTTGAACTCTTTTGGAATGGTACTGGAGGCAAGGTAGTTGGCGGTGGCTGCGTACGATGGCTCATCTGTTGCGGTCGCATTACTCAAGGTCTGAGCGTGATGAATTTCCCACGGCTCAATGGCTATGCTATTCACCTGTTCTTGATATTCAAGACGCAACAACTCATCAGGGAAAGAATCATCGATGGGAGAGGTAGGGGACTTACCTGGTAGGGATTCCTCGAGCCGGGATAGGTGATCGGCTGCTACGTTTTGAGCTCCCTTCTTGTCCTTGATCTCTATGTCAAATTCTTGAACTAAAAGCACCCAACGAATTAGTCTGGGCTTCGAGTCCTGCTTTGCTAGAAGGTGGCGCAGAGCAGCATGATCAGTGTAAGCTATGGTGTGCGGGAGCACCAGATACTGTCTGAACTTGTCGAATGAGAAAACAATAGCGAGAAGCTCTTTCTCTATTGTGGTGTAGTTTCGTTGAGCATCGTTAAGAGTCTTGCTAGCAAAGTAGATTGGATGGAATCTCTTCTCTTTCCTCTTCCCCAAAATGGCCCCAATCGCGAAGTCACTAGCATCGCACATGATTTCAAAGGGAAGGCTCCAGTCCGGTGCTGTGAGGATTGGTGCGGTGGTGAGCTTAGTTTTCAAGATCTCAAAAGCTTCAAGGCACGCCTTGTCGAACATGAATGGTACGTTCTTCTTCAAGAGTTTGGTCATAGGGAGGGTTATCTTGGAGAAATCCTTGATGAATCTCCGGTAGAATCCTGCGTGGCCAAGGAAGCTACGAACTATCTTGATAGAGGAAGGTGGCGGAAGGCTAGCAATTGTTTCAAGCTTGGGGTGGTCAACTTCGATCCCAAGTCTAGATATCTTATGGCCGAGAACAATACATTCGGTCACCATGAAGTGGCATTTCTCCCAACTTAGAGCTAGATTCGTCTCTTTGCATAGTGCTAGCACCTTTTCCAAGTTAGCTAGTCATTGAGAGATCAAATCCCCATGAGGGAGAAGATCCTAATTTAGAATATTGTGCATTGCATTCATGGGAAGGGATCCGTTGAGGATGCGTCTAGATGTGATGGTCGGCGGGGTAGCGGGGGAACAACTCCATATGGTGCCTAATTAACTGACCTACTTAAATGAAATGTGAACGTGGTGTGTGTGTGTGTTGTATGTGATTGTGAGCTGAAACGTGATGTGCTATTGGATTGTGTTTATGTTGGTTTCATTTATGATGATGTATTATGTTGTGGATGTTGAATTATGTGATGCGTGATAGGAATAGGGGTAGAGCGAAATGTTTGATCACTTAGTACTACTATATAAGGATGTTAAAATGAACTAACGGAATGCTCCCTAGGCAGTTTGGCGTATAGTTAAGCATAGTGGGTTCACTTAGTTTCATTGGAAATTGATCCCCTCCTAGTCTCTCTCTTTTCAGTTAGAAGTAGTTGGTGAGGTGAGCTAAGCTTGGAGCAGCAGTTGCTGGCAGCTGGAGCTCGGAGATAGCAGAAGAATGAAGGACAATGACCGAGGACGAGGATGTTTTATTTCTTTATTTTCATTTCAGTTGACGGCTTTCGGAATTTTATATGAGATTTATTGATGTTGTTTTAGAGGTTTGGCTGTTTGTGGCTTAAAATGTATTTAAATGGGGATCCTCACCTTTCATTTTAATGGTTATATTTTATCAGTTTTATTTCTTCTGATTTCATTTTGGTTATTTCGGTTCGATTTATCACTAGTGATGCTCATAACCAATTTGACCACGGGTCTAGCCGGGTCGGTTCGTGATGGGTGTTACATCATGCCTTCTGGAAAAGTGTCGTCATGTGATGTGATGTGATTTTCAGTTGGCCATGAATCCTTATATTACGATTTCGGATGCATCTTTGGGAACCCCCTACTGTGGTTCAGGGTGCGTCTAGAAGAGTGGGTGCGTCTGTGAGCCGGTAGGGGTGGTACGAGGTAACTCCTTATGGCGCCTAATGAACTCACCTAGCAAATTTAATAAGATGTTTGTGGGATTTGTGTATGATGTGTGTATTGGACGTGCTTGTGAGATGCTTTGTGATGTGTTGTGGACTGTGTTGGATTGATCTATGAACTTAATTGTGTGGTTGTGCTGAGTTGTAGGATTGGTGTTGAATGGTTCATGATTGTGAGGATGTTATCAATTGCGAATTGTTAGTATCGAGAACTGCACTTGAGTGATAACCTAGACTGCTTAACGATGGCTAATAACTTACTTAGTAACTGTAATAAGAAATGTGGTGTATGTGAATGTGTGTGGGTGTGAGTGCTCGTATTGAGGGTGATTGCGAGATAACTTGTGATGTGATGTTGAACTGTATGTATGGTGTTTCTGATGCTGAACTGTATGTATGACGTTTCCTTGTTATATATTGTTGTTGATTGAGAATGCAATCTGAGAACTGCATCTTTGTGATCACCTAGACTATTTTAGGGAATTAAAATCTGGTTAAGGTTGAGTCTGATTCATTTGTTAGTGTTTCGTGAGGAGTTTGTAATCGCTTCATTTGGATAGGTTCAGCGCATAGTTAAACCCAGTGGGTTCGCTCAATTTCAATAGGAAATTGTCCCCCCTCTTCCCCTTTCTGGTTCGCGTGGTTAGAGTGAGTAGAGTTGAGGTTCAGGGTTGTGGTCAAGTTCAGAGCAGTTGCTGGTTGGAGCTATAAGGTGAAGATTGGTGATATACATTGGAGTTGACTATTTATTTTGGTTTTATATTTCAGTTGACACCTTTGGTTGGGGATTTTATAATCACTTTGTGTTTTGGTTTTCGGATTTGGTTTATCGGATTGTACTCAGATTTTATGTTTTGGAGGCCTCCTTTCCGATGTTGATTTTTAATAAGAACTTTAGTCTTTTCTTTATTGTCGTTTTTGCTCTATTCATTTAAATATAGCTTCGAGTAATTATCATTACTGGTTCAACCATGGAGTTCCCCGGGTTGATTCGGGATGAATGTTATAGCGCCTGGTTGATTCAGAAAAGTCATCGCCGACCCAAAAACCCTAACGCGTAGTAAACCCTAACTAATAGGGAGACCTCTCATTAGGAGGAAAGAACTATTTATCAAAACTAGTAAAATGGCTATAACTTGATCAATATAAGATTTGATTAATATTAACTATGGTCTGGAAGGATTGTACTTGAGAAATAGAAAGGAAATTAACTCTAGTAATTGAAATCGATTAAATTAAGTATGATAAAAGTTTCATAAAATAAAGTTGAAGTCAATAATATATTTTAGAAGATATCTAATAAAGAAATTGATGTAATGCACTTTAAATCAATAAATTACTTAACTAGATAATATATTTAATTTATCATCATAAAGTGAAGCCTTCCATCACACTTCATGATTAGTAGTGAAGTGGTCTTTCCTAAGTCCCCAAACCGTCGCCCTAGACTTTCCATTTCCTGTTAGACTCAATCTAACACATTTCTCATCTTTAGGTTCTTAAAGACGCTCAGCTCCCTAGACCAAACTCTCTAGGTTGAAGTTCTCCCGCTTGATTCAAGGTGGGTTGGTTAAAGGGGATAATATCTTATCGTTGCTAGTTATTTTTATGTCGTTAATTATGCCTTGTTGGTTTATATCTACATATTTATTTGTTATGATGATGCATACATTCATGAGTGTCGAATCTCACATAGATAAGTATAGGTGGATTGGTTTAAGAGGATAATACATTATCGTTGCTAATTTTATGTTATGTCTTTATTATGTTACGTTAAGTTGCATGATCTATGTTGGTTGATATACTTCATGTTTTAGTTGTGCAATAATGGCATATCCATGCGATGTCAGTATTAGTTAGTAATACTTCACATAGATTATTATTAGTTGAATTTATAACGTGCCTCTCTAGTTATGTTGATAATGATTTATTTATACGTGTTTGTTATGTTCATGTGATTAAGGTTTTTGTTGTTATGTTTCTAACTAATGAGGTTTAACCAAGAATTTTAGATGCTAACCGGTGACTCGGAACCGGGATGTTACAGTCTGTACTTGGGGCTTTGGCTCTCCAAGGCTCCGGGGGTGGTGCTGGCGTAGGCCTAGGCCGGGTGTAGTCTCGGCCCGACATCCGTGTTGGGGCCGGATCGGCATCCGTCGTGTCCAAGCCGGACTTGGTGGCCAAGATCACATCATCCCCCTCTTCTTGAAGAGGATTCGTCCTCCACTCCGTGCCTGGTAGTCCTTTAGAAATCATAAAAATAATCATAATATAGGACTTGACCTGGTGGTTCTTTGGCGCTCCATGGGGTTTCAGGCCGTACCGGTGCTGGTACGGGTGCTCCGTGGCGATCGGGGCCCTCCTGGCGATCGGTCTGATCGGGCACTGGTTGGGCACTAGGCGCTGGTCGGGCGTTGGGCGTCAGTCGGGAGCTGGGCGCTGGTCTAGCGCTGGGTGCTGGTCGGGTGCTGGGCAATGGGCGTCGGTCGGGCGATGGGCTCTGGTCGGGTGTTGGGCTCCGGTCGGGCGTTGGGCGCTGGCGCCGGTCGGGCGCTGGTGCTGGGCACGGCGCTGGGAATGGGCCTGGGCACGGCGCTGGGCACGGTGCTGGGCCTAGTGCTGGGCACGGTGCCGGCTCTCCTGGCTTCGGCTCTTCTCTCCAACCTTCTAACCGAATCTTCTACGTCGTATAGGGCTAGCTTTCAGTTCATGGAATGAAGCTCCATCATACGTAGCCTCCATTCTTCCATGGTTAGTATAACAAACGAACACAAACACTTTTTCTAATATTCTCTTTCCTAATACTCTTTTCTAGGACTCGATGCAAACAATAATTTAGTGGCTAACAGTAGGGTCGTGGCTCGGTTAACAACACAAGCAACGAAAGCTAATCAATACCCTGTTCTTAAACACACTATTACAACGAAAATAAAGAACTTGGCAAGGGTGGCCTTGCTTGATTTTCTGTTTTCTGACTTCTTTTGATATTATTCTTGATGGATTTTGATGGCCACCAGCTTTTCTTTGCCTTACAAGAAAGACTCGATACAAGAACTTAATATAGATGAAGATTTTCGAAATTTTCTAGAAATTGAAAAGTAAAGGGATATGGATCCAAGAATAAACCTGGAAACTGGGATAGATTTGGTCCTAGTGTTGAACCGTGCTATGATACTAACTGATGTGAACCGCTGCAACTGTGGGCAGACGACCCTTGAACACCACAAGCTGATGATCCTAGCAACGAGAGGAACCTTCGGAACTGGGGCAGATAAGGATTTTGACCCACTAGCTATAGAGAGCTAGAAACCAGAAGTATCATGTCGAGGGCGCCATGCCAAGAGATGGATGCTCTTGATGATAAGCCAAACCTTAAACAATGCTCCTCACATTAACTCGAAGGAAAAAGAACATAAGTTCTGAAAAAGTGGTTTTATTGATTTCAAAGTTGTATTGGTAGGAGTAGGGAATAAGCTCTCCTATTCCTCCTAAATAGCTACTTCCTATTCTAGTAAAGAAATAAAAAAAAAGAGTCATAATTAGAATACTAAAGAGGACTTAAACTAATCTTAATCTAAGCTAAAAGGGAAGCAAAATTCGTACAAGGGAAAATATTCTTCCTAAACAAGAAGTCTAAACTTGGGAGCCAAGTTTCCAAAAAAACTGCCTAAATGGGTTCTTCAAATATTAGCCAAATAAATACCAAAAAAATTCGTAAAATTATGATCTTTTGCAGATCAGTAGTAGACTCCATGGGCTAGAACTTTCATGTTTGACATCAACCCAAATTCTATCTCCAGGTAGCCCATATTCGTCACTCTTTGTCGGGCTAAGAATCTGTCCAGAAATCCGGTTTTGGCCTTTGATCACTTTAGTTTTAGCCCGTAGCTTCTTGGTCATGGGCTGACCTCTTGGCTCTTCTCCTTGGATGGACTCTCCTCCTGGATCAGACTCAGGGGGTGGCCTGATTATAGCTCCGATCATTGGCTTTCTCGGATCAGCATTTGAGCTCCACTCCTTGATGCTTAGGCATTGCATCAATAGAACTCGTTCTAGCTCTATCTCCGTCCAATCTCCTCCTAATGCTGGGCTCATGCTAGGAGCTGATTATTGGGCCTTCAAAGTAGCCAAGGCCTTTGGAAAATCCCAAAAGGCCTGGTCCAATCTCTTTCTCCTCTTAGCTCGATCGACCGTAGGGCCTAGTTTCTGGCTCGGCGCTTGGGGCTGCATCCGGGGTGTACTTGGGCCGGTCTGGGGACCTGCACCGGGGCTGGGTAGTGGTACCTGTTACACCTCGAATCTACTGGTCAGAATTTTTGTGCTAAAATCCCCAAAATAGCCCTAGTAAAATTTTTGAAACCTATTAGTTGTTACTATTGTCAGAAATGTTATTGCCATCATATCATATGACTAAGTAGTTACCATTAATAAATTTGCATTGAGAGTTGATTTTATTTTGTAGCTAGAAATAGAAGGTTCAGTCAGCTATCATATCATAATTAGTACCACTCAGACATTAAACTAAACGGGTAACTATTTTTGGTCCAGCGGTTGGCGCGTTTGTGTTTCAAGCTTTACATCAAGGGTTCGATCCTCAGTAAATGCTATGCCATGGGAATTAATTTCCGTGTATTCATTTTTTACAAGCGACGTCGTTCTACTGAGCCCTTCAGTGAGCAAAACGACGTCGTTTTGATAGACAAGGCCCTTAGCAATTCCTCTTCACTTCAGCCTCTTCTTTTCCGGCCATTACAACGGAGACCATTAAACCCCCATCGGTTACTAGTTTCCTTGTCATTTAAATCGTCTACTTATCCCATGGACGGATTCATTTGCCTGTAACCTATATAGTTCATTCGAATTCATCCTCCCTCCGTTCTTGAAGAAAATCGGCAGCGGCGGCGGCCAGCATTGAAACTCCGACGGAAACCTCAACCTCTATTTCCCTCTCTCTCTCCCTCGTTCCGATTGGTAAGGAACGTGTTCCCTTCTTTCTGAGTTCGTTTTGTGCTTCCGTATACCCAGATAATGACTTATTCTTTGTTTCCAAAACCTCGAGTTCGTCGGCCGTGCGTTCCGACCAACTCTTCGATTCCAACTCCGATTTGCGCCACTCCCTCAGCCTTGGTTCTGAAATAGCTCGTCCAAGGTAATTGATACCTTTCCCTGAGCCTAGTCGAGTTCACAGCCTTCGTTTATGAGTAATTAGGTAGTCGCCGGAATCTGTGTTGGCGCCGGCGAGCTTCCAACGTTTTGGGAGTCTCTGGGTAGAAGACGACGGTCCGACCAATCCGATTCTGACCAGTTTCGGTCAGACCGGTTCTGATTGGTTGATTCTTTTTCTTAAATCAGTGCGATTTGGTCCTCATCGTTTCAGTACTATCGGTTTTGATCACTTAAACTTTATGTCTAACATAAACAGTCACCCCGTGTTGCATTCTTAGTCTGAAACTATTGATTCCTTACAAATCATACCCAACTAACTTTTCCAGTTAGTTCAGTTTAGTCCAATAGCTACGAATCCAGTTAGTTCGTTCACCATCGATCTTAGAAAGCTTAAATCGAATCCTAGCTTAATTAAAATATTAATAAGGGAATAATTCGATCAGAATATTATAGAGATTATTTGTTATAATAAATTAGATTAAAATAAAATGACTGTTAGGTGAAATAATGAATATTTATTCGATTAATGATTATGTTAATAGGTCAATAGTGGAGTTCAATATTTAGAACACTTGTGACATTTTATTCTTAGGAAAAATAAATAAATAAATTAAGTTTTCATCATAATATTAAGTTAGGATTGGAAATAGTTAATAATTTGATTTCGAAAGTATGTTAAAGTTCAATTAATTTAAATGATAAATTTAATAGACATAGATTATATAGAAATAATAGTTAAAAATCATAGTTAATAAAAAGGATATTAATTAAGGAATTCAATGTTTATAATATTTGAGTTTAAAAATAGAAACTTAGATTCGAGAATGATGAAATATCTTTTCCATACAAAATCGTGATTTTATAATGGTATTAGATTAGAGCTAATATCATGGATATAAATTTTGATTATGGTTGATTAGTTAAATTCATAAAAATGATTAACTAGATTGATCATCTTATAATTTCGATATTATAAAATAATGTTTACTAGTAATAAGATGAAGTAATTCATCTAACAGAAAATAGATTGATTATGTCATAACTTAAGAATCATAAAAATAAGGCTACCAATAGTATGTTGGAATGAATTTTGAACTAATAAAGTACCTCTCTAAGTTAATAGATTTAATTGATAATTTCCATCAAGTAAAGCCGTCGTCACACTTCATGATTAGTTATGAAGTGAACCTTTCCAAGTCGTCAAACCGTCACCCAAGACTGTACCATCAATAGTTGGATCCAGTCTAATCGAATTTCTCGTCTTTAGGTTCTTAAAGACGTTCGACTCCCTAGACCATACTTCTACGTTGAGGTTCTCCCGCTTATCAAAACGTGGGTTGGTTTAAGGGGGTAATATCTTGTCGTTTCTATTTTATTTTACGTTATGATTTATGTCAAGTTAATTTCTTTGAATGAATTAGGCATGTTGTTATTAGCAAGTATGGATGAACTGTGCATGTCATTATTAAGAAGTTGTATGCATGATTAATTGTTGAATCTCACATAGACGATTATAGGTGGATTGGTTGTGTTATAATGTTATGTACATGATATGTTAGTGCTAGCTAGTAATTCTTCACGTAGACAATTATTAGATGAATTAATAATGTGTCTCTCAAACTATGTTGATGATGATTTGTTTACACGTGTATGATTATTTTTATGTGATTAAAGTTATGGTTGGTTATGGTCCTAGTCATGTTAGTTATGAATGATCTACATGTGCATGTTATGATTATGTCCTTATGATTAAGCTTGTATGATTAGGATAGTTACACACCTCACATAGTCAAGAATAGGTGGATTAATAATTGGTGCTCTCTAGCTAGACCTCCGCCCCACCCAAGTTTCAGTTATGGTCGCTAGAGACCTCAGTATGTTATTGGGCCATCAGAGACCCATTGGGCCAGTTTGCCCCTCAGTTCAGTGGACCAGAGAGTCCTTATCAGTTACCACTGTTAGTCAGAAACGTGCTCTAGGTAGTGTGTCAGTTCAGGGGGCGGTGAGGCTAGTTAGTTGAGTTGGGGCCCCTACCTAAAAGATGAATAGCAAGATGACGAATGAAGTCTTGAGATGACATGTTATATGTCTTATAATGATGAATGATGAAATGATACGTGATCCGCCCAGTTGGACCGGTGGATCAATACTGTGGTTCTTTGGAGCTCTGAGTAACGAATCCGCCTCGGGTGTCTCGGCGGGTGATACCTTGCAGGGCGTACGTGCAAGGAGGTCAGTATATGTAGGATAGTATGTGGGTAATATAAGGAAGATGGGTCACAGAGAAGTACCGGGTGAGTGCCCCTTTTGTGAGGGCGGAACCGATAGCCTTTAGCGTACAGCGCGGAGGCGTGTAGTATCAGGCGTATGGTCCCAAGTATGTTGTGTTGTCCTCCTCTGAATGGGGGACCCCATCATTTATAGGTCCCGTTGGTATGGCTGGTTCCACGTGTCCTATCCTGAGTGGGCCGCTGTGAGTCACCCTCAACAGTAATGGGCTGTGCAGCCTTCCTATTCTGCTGATGTGACAGTACCTTTTCTAGACCAGGGCGGTTTGGAACCCGCTCTTAGTTGGAGGACCGCCCTGTCCAACCAGGCGGATTCCGCACAGGGCCCATCAATTGCCCCCTAGTATGGTCTCGAGGTCGGGATGGTCTCGAGATGATACTATGGAACTGCTCGAACGGTTTTTAGGGCGATTCGTCACCCATTGTGGAGATCGAATCCGCCTTGCCCAAGAGGGCGGATTCGAGCTAGGCCCATCAATTGTCCCGCCAGTATGGCCTCGAGGTTGGGCAGGTCTCGAGGCTATACTATGGAACTATCCTGTCCTCGATGCTAAGGATGTGTGTGTGGCTCATGTCAACGCTGCCCCCTGGCTCAGCAACCGTTGAGCCGCCCTTGCTTTCGGCGAGCAAAAATGACACGTCGGCTTCTAGGTAATCATTGTCGTTGCTGCCGTCGTCGCCGTCGCCGACAAACGAATTCGGCAGGGCTCTTCTTTTGAGGTGAATTAGCACGCGTTTTAGTCTTTTCAGCAGGCTAGGAACCTACTCGCCCACTGCCTGGGGGACACGTGGCCTCTTTATACTTGGCGACGTTTCGCTGACCCACGTCACTAGTATAAATAAGGGTCCTCCCTCCCTTCTGCTGGCACTTCATCTTCCTTGCGAATTGTTTTCGAGAGCTTCCGCCCTTATCTTCGTAGTCAATCTCTTCCTTTTTTCCGCCATTTCTTAAACACAAATTGTTGAGGATGCCTTCTGATGCTAAGTCATCCTCGTCCACCGAAGCAAGTAGGTTTTCTTGAAACTTTGCTTCATTAAAATTTTTTTATTTCGCCCATTATTCCTTTACTTGCATTGCTTTCTCCGCCCTTCCTATTTTTTGTGAGGGTGAGATGTCGTCCAGTGGGTCATCGTCTTCTTTAGATTATGATCGTTTAGAGAGCGTGTTGAGGGGCATGCGGGGACAAAGGCATTCGACCGCCCGCCCTCCTCCAGATCTAGGAGCAAATACTGCTCCTATGCCCGTCCGCCCTTTGGCGTTCATCCCTCCTCCTCTTCTGATTTGTGCCCCTTACCCTTCTGTTGTAGGAGGTTATGATGAAGGGAGGAGAGGACCAGAGGCGGACGTTTCGTCGCCCTCATCACCTTCCCTGCAGCCGAGTCCGCCTCTAACTCCCGAGCCAAGCCAGGGAGAAGAGCGCGAGGATGATGAAGGATCGGATGCAGCGGATCCAAAGAAAAAGGGGCAAATGCCCTATCCGGAGGACAGCGACCTGGTTTTTAACCCGTACGCTGACTTCGACGTTGAGTACCGGTTCGCTGAGGACGATGAACCTTTGTCTGGTCCCTCGGCGGAGCAACTCCGAGACCAAGCGGAGTCCCGATTCAAGGCGGTATCCAAGAAAGCAGATGCACCTCCGAACAATGGTCGGCGATTCGCCTCGTGGCAAACCGGCTTTACCAAGGAGGCGTGTGGCTTTGACATGCAAGTCGAGCCCATAGAGAAGTATGGGTACAAGGTGTTGTCCTGGGAGCAGATGTGGGAGGGCGCCCCTCCGGATAGCCGTGAAGTGATGGGCCCGGGGTACTTTCCCTATGTGAAGACCCACGCCCTGGTGAGGCTGCTGAACGAGTGCGAGATGCCTCAGCGTTTTGCATACACTGCTCCCGCCCGGCTTTGCACCATCGGCAACTGTCCTCCCGGCTGGATAGGCGTGTGGGTTGAGGCCCTGATGTACGGCCTCCGCTTCCCGTTAGATCCTTGGGAGGTGGATGTCTTGGATCTATTGGGAGCGTCCTTGGGAGCGGTCCAACCCCACGCCTGGGCGGTTATGACCGCCTTTAAGGTCGTCTGCGTGAAGAGGCATGTAGCGCCCAGTGCCAAGATATTCCGCCATCTTCACATCGCCAAGATAAACCAGAACGGGATTACGTTCTCCAAGAGGAGGGCGTACTCAGACAGTGGAGTTGATGACTCTCGATTTGACGTGACTATCAGCCTCATTTAAGCGACATTTCTTTGCTTAAGACATGGTTTTTAGGGTAGAATAACGAATATTCAATCGATTGCCCTATCTCGTGCCATTTGTGTTACCTTGGCCCGTTTCGGGTCTATTTGATGGTTTTCTAGTGTTTTTATGTTAGCACAGGTTTTTGCCGTCAAATAGAGTAGCCATGGACGTGTCTAAGGCGTTGGAACCTCGAGGAATCAAACCGGAATCGATCTAAGGAGCCGATCAAGTCAAACCGAAAAGTCTGCCCAATCACACTTGCACCTTCGACAAAAATAAGCTTCCACATTCGGCGAAATCAACAATGCAAATCAACTGACGCGAAGTGAAGGATGTTTTCGGCGAAAAGAATCAACTGTTCGGACTGAAAATACAAGGCAGAGAGATCACGACCATTTAGACAAGGATTTTTGCCGAAAATTCCTTAAGAATTTCGGCGAAAATATCAGGATAATCCGGATCAGTTAGGGTTAAGTATAAATACTTAACCCGGCGGCCCAAATCAAATATACAATCATAATTCACAAAACACAACTTTTCGAGATCAGAATTCTCTGAAGTCTGGAGCGAAGAGTTGGAGTTCGAAGAGCCGGAGAGAGATCGTGACGCCATCCCTTCCATCTCGGAGAACCGGAGCTAGGAGTGTTATCTACCGAAGATCGAAGTCTGTTAGAGTCGTCTAAATTAGGTTTTTCAGATTCTTTTCTGTTCTTCCTTTGAATGATGAACTCTTTCCCTGTCTTTGTTTCTTTTGTAATAATCATGAGTAGCTAAACTCGTTAGAGCTTAGACTAGATGAAACCTAAGTGACCCAGGGCTTTAAAGCGGTCACGGATCGGCGGTGATTAGATTCAAAATTCAATCAGTTCTTTTTCATGTTTGATTCGTTCTTCATTGTTCATGTTTCTTGTCTGGATTGATCACCTAGGTTAGATTCTTGTTAAAGCTAAGGATAGAAGCGAACGCTCGCCTTACTTTAGAACATCGAATTAAACAATTAACCTTATAATTGGAGCGTGCCTTTCGTAGGAACCGGTTAGGGTTAATTCACTGCAAGAGTAACTCATTAATCACTAGTAATTACACCAATTAATTAAGTCATTGCGAGAGGCGACCGTACCCGGGCGGCTAGTTAATCTTGGTAGTTAGAACGGATAGAGCGAACGTTCGCCGGTCTTAAACCTAAGGGTAAGGAGTTATGGTGGTGTCTTAGTAATTGATTGAATGAGAATCGAAATCCGCTGATCTGTTGATTGCCAATGCTCTGGGGAACAAAGGGGGATTCAAACTCTAAGTTCGTCTATCATCCTTGTTTTCAAACCCTAATTCCCAATCTGCTTTAGTTTAATTTGTTTTAATTTTTCTGCATTTCTTAGAAATAGAAGTCGTGGAACTCACACCACGCACAACGTGTTTACCTTTGAGTATTTTGCTAGTTCTGAAGTAACCAATCATAGAAAGCCCTCAGAATACGATCTGATATACGCTTTTTAGCATTAGTAGTTTTTATTTGGTTGAACCCCTCAACGACAGGCCGTTCACCAAATTGGCGCCGTTGCCGGGGACCTTCTTTTGATTGTTCGAAAGAAGAACTGGCAATTTATTCTTCTACTTTCCATCTTTCATTTTTCCACGCACTTTGATTTTACACTGGTTTTGTTTGTCTTTGTTATCTGTAGGTTTACAGGTGTATGCCTCACCGTCCTTGGACTCGCTCTCAAACCGAACAGGCCAAGAGTATAGAGAGACCAGGCAGTTCAGCTACACCTCTGCGATCACAGATTCTGAAGAAAGGCAGAACCAATCCATTCATCACTCCGATCAAGATCGAGGAACCGAAGGAGAGTTCCTCATCTCCATCTTCACCTGTACCGTCATCTTCATCCGCTTCGTACACCGAGTCACTTTCACCTCCTCCATCTCCCACCATGGACGATAGATTACCACCACCAAATGGCGATCAACCGCCGCCACCACCACCTGCACAAAAGAGTCTAGCCGACTACAACAAGCCAAGCGCGACTAGCGTTCGATCTGCCATTGCCGTTCCGCGCATTGAAGGAGATCCTGACTATGAGATCAAGATTCCATTCTTGACTATGATCTCTAGGGATTTACAGTTTGAAGGCAGGCCCGTAGACAATCCGTGCACTCACCTTGCAGACTTCCTTGATCTCTGCAGTACTTTTAAGAGCGGAAACCTCGACAAAAACACTCTTTGTCTGAGAGCTTTCCCGTTCTCTTTGAAAGGCGCTGCTAAGAGGTGGCTTACTGGCAAACCACCTAGCTACTACACTAACTGGGATACTCTGGCTCAGGACTTCGTTGAAGAATACTTCCCTCCAGCCAGAACAACCGCCAACAAGGACAGCATCGCCAGATTCTCCCAGAAAGAAGGAGAAAGCTTATATGATACTTGGAATCGATTCCAAGAACTTCTTTACACCTGCCCTCATCATGGATTCGAGCAGAGGCAGTTAGCTAAAATCTTCTCTCGTGGACTTCGAGAAGAATCTGCCAAGTGGGTCAATTCTCTAGCTGAAGGGGATTGCACTACACTCACTCCTGAAGCTGCTCTTCTTCACTTCGCAAACTGTGCCTCCAAGTCAAGGAACTGGGAGCGACAATCTGAAGGATCAAGGAGCAAGCTAGATCTCGAAGCTACAATCAAGGCAGAGGTAGAGAAGCATCTGAAGAAGTCTACCACACCGATCAAGCCGCCGACAGCTTCTGTCTATGTTGCTAATTGTGAGTGGTGTGGAGCTTGCTCACATAATCGAGGCCGTTGTCAGAATTTTGGTAAGGCAGAAGTCTGGTCTGCCGAAGAGGTAAATTTCATCCAACAAGGCTTCGTCAATAATCAGAATGGTTATGCTGGCTACCGTAACTTTAGACAGCAAGGGAACTATCAGGACAGACCTCCCTACAATGCTGGCGCCAATCATAACCAGAACCAGAATAACCGCCCGGCTGGTCCAGCTCAGGATCAGAAGCCTAACCATCCGCCGGCAGGTGTCTACCAGCCGCCGCATCGCAATTCGGGTAATTATGGAACTGCTCCTGGCAATCGCCAGAATCAATATCTCAACAATACCTATCCAGGGCAGCAGCATCAGAGAGATAACAATGTCAGTGACCTGGATAAGAGGCTCAGCCAGATCATCACAAGACTCGATGATCATGACAGTCAGTTCAAGGCTCAAGCTCTTCTCAATCAAGAACAGATAGCATCTGGACAACGAATTGAGCAAGTCGTGAACAACATCTCGAGCATGCTAGCATCTGGTCGACCATTTGGCCAGCTTCCAAGCCAGACAGAGCCGAATCCGAGAAAAGAACAGGCTAAAATGGTAACTGCTTGAAAACTTCCAAACCTAATTGCTGATGCTTATTCTGTTTTACGCAGGATCGCTGAAACTCCAGAAGAAGAGGAAGAAGAAGAACAGAAACCGGCGCCTAAGGAGGATCCTCCTCTTGCACCGTACGTCGTGAAGCCTCCCTTCCCTAGAGCATTGCTGCCAAATGCAAGGATCGAGACTGGCATGAAGGGGAACAAGGAAGGATATCCTGACATTCGTATTAAGAAACCTGTTTCTCCATATCCAGCTAAGTTATCTGATCCTGGTTCTTTCACTTTGCCATTGGTCATTAATGATGTTGAAATTGAACGCTGTTTAGTTGATCTAGGAGCATCTGTTAATGTTATGCCTGTGAGTCTATATGAAAAGTTAAACCTAGGGGAACTTGAACCGCCTAGTATGCAACTCGTCTTTGCTGATAGATCGCTTAAAACCCCTAAGGGAGAGATTAAAGACGTTGTCACTAAATGTGGTCCGTTCACGTTCTTAGCTGATTATGTGATTATGGATACTAGTACAAATGATGCTACTATCCTCATAGGTCGACCTTTCATGGCTACTACTGGAATGAATATTAACGTTCCAAATGGTTCTTTAACTTTAAGAGTCGGTAAAGAAACAAAATGTTCCGTCTTAAAGATGGCATGAAGTATGACACTAGGACTGAAGAATCTCACTGCCTAGCTGTTGAAACGGTGGGTTGACTCCGGTCAACTCCGTTACTAATGCTTCTTCTAGTGTCTTTTGATCAGCTATTACTGCAAATATTAAACAGGTCATTACGAAGAAGCCAGAAATTTCGGTTCAGAAGCCGCCTAAGAAGAAGAAGAAGGAACTGCAAGCCTCTTCTAAACCACCGAGCAGACCTCGAGGAAAGAACTAGAAGACAAAGACCCAAATGGTCTGGAGACCAAAAATTTCACCGTCTTCCACCGAGGCAACTGCACCACCATTTCATTCTGAGAAACCGGCGCCGGAACAAGTATGGAAGGAGAAGCCTAAAGCGTCTCCTAAGGAAGTACTAACGATCACCGATCCTGGTGATAACAAGCCAAAGATTGAAGAAAAGAAGAAGCCGACAGTCCTCATTCCTTCCATCGTCACACTCAAGAAGGATGACCTCTCCAGAGAGCTGTTCGGACCATTCAAGTTCGTTGATTATCTTCCCGACGGACGTACCAAGCTTTTGCATGCGAACAGGAAGAGATTCACGCTTACCGGAGAAGTCCCAAAGCTGTACTCCATGAACTCCGACGCGATCGTGAAGGAGAATCTAAGTTGGGATGTCTCCTAATACCGTCCAGGTATCGTCCAGCTCAAGGACGTTAATAAAAGAGCGCTTCGTGGGAGGCAACCCACGGCTGGAGTCTGTTTTAATTTTTGTTGAACTTGGTATTTTAGAGTCGGTTCGGGAGAGCCAAAAGTGTCAGTTTGTTTGATTTATTATTTTTTGTGTAGAGTCTGTGTGTCATAGAGTCAGTCGCAAGTTGATTGAGGTCGTTCCAATTTTTGTGGATTTAACTGTGATTTTCTGAAGTTAGCCAGATTTACGAAAATATTTTAAACCCGAAACAGTTCCAAAATTTTTCGGCGAAACTGATTTTCGAATTTCGAACCCGTTCTTCCTGTTCATTGTTTTCGGTTCGAAAAGTCTTTTGTTTTCGGCGAAATTGCACTGTTATTTTCGGCGAAATTGCACTCGAAAATCCGGCAGTCTATTTTAACTGAAATTTTCGGCGAAAACACCCTTTTATTTTCGCCGAAAATAATTTTGAAAATCACCCAAAACTTCCTTTAAAAAATCCGGTCCACTCCCTCTCTCATCCTTCACTCATTTTCGTTCAACTCACCGAAACCCCCCCCCCCTTATCTCTTTAAAATCGCCGACCGCCTTTCACCATTTCAATCCGCCGTCGCCGCCGTTCACCGCCGCCGCCGCCATCGCCGACCGCTACCGCTCCCTTTCCTTCCCTTTTCCGATCCCAACGAGCCCTAGAACGTCCAAATCGGAGCTTTGCAGCTCCAGTTCACCGAAAACCTAGTTTTCAAGTTTTTCACCGATTCCTCTCAACTCGATCATTTTTAGCAATCATGAATACAAGGTAAGTTGTATAACTTTTTGATACGAATCTTTTGACATATAGATTGCTGAATTTCGTCGGGGTTGACTCTCAGTTGACTTTTTGGTTTGCCTCGTTTTGCGTGCCGACTGTTTCGTGTGAACTAGGATTAGCAGAACTTATAGAACTGTTCTAGCATGCTTAGGGAGTTCCGTGCCTAATTTTCATATCATTTGAGCTTATGTTGCTATGCATACGATTAATTCCTTGTTATGTTGACTTTTGTGAGAAATGTCGGTTTGACTTTGAACTGCTGTGATCATTTGGCTGTCTGATGTGTTCAGTCTCGTTCATATTATCGTGCCTCCATTTGAAATCATATTTTACCGTCATTCTCCAAGTTATGATAGTCTTGCCATGATTAGGGTTCAATATGCTTAAATGTTGACTTCCAAAATGTCGGTTTGACTTTTTGAACTCTGATTGTGCTTATCCGATTCTGGTTGTTCCTAAGTATGTATTTTACTGTCTATGATTACCGGTTACTCCGCTTTGCTTACCCCACTTAGTTCCCCTCATTTCTTTGTGAAATCGAGTTTTTCTACTAAGTGTGGGGTAAGGTTTTGGTTGACTAATCTGGTTTCATTCTGGTTCTAGGAACACCACTTATGAGCGCAGGACTAAGGCGCGACTTGATGGCGCCTCGAGCTCAGGAGCTGCCGCTCCCGTCACACCTGCTATTCTGGGTCCACCACCTGCTCTACCCCGCCATGTTGGATATCATCCCACCATCGCCCGTCTACCGGATTTCTATTTTGAGTGCTTCCAGAAGATTCAGCACGTTCGGGGAGCTGACGTGCGCCCTCTCTCCATGGAGTCCCTGCACGATCATGATGAGGACTACCACCGGAACGTGCATGACGCCTTAGCACCGGCTGGTCTCCTCGAGCTGACCACCATCGCCGCCGAGTTCCCAGACATTGCCCTCCAGGAGTTCTGGGCAACCTTTGATCTGGATAAGCACAAGAGGAAGCAACGCCAGAAGGTGATCACCTTCTATCTTGGTGGGGTGTACAGGCAGCTCACCTACGATGAGTTTGCCGCTCATCTCGGCATCCCCTATGAGCACTATCACGATCATCACCTCGGTTGGGGAGAAGATGATGACGGTGAGGAGTACAACGCGCTTTGGAGCCACATGACAGGCGTACCTGGCGATCGCCTCGGGGAGAGCAACTCAGTTAAGTCTCTCTCTCACCCGCTCTATAAATTTATTCATATGGTTTGGCGGAGGTCACTTTTATATGTTCGAGAGAAGGATCGCCACCATATCCTCAAGGAGGAGCTCATGCTTCTCCGAGCCATCCGGGAGAGCTACCCTCTCCACCCCGGTTGGGTACTGGCTCGCATCTTCCGCCAGAAGACCAAGAGGAAGACGCCACCCCGCAAACTCTTGGGAGGCAACTTCATAGGACATCTCATCCTCTCCTTCGGCATCAGCCATGAGTATGGCCCGCACATTCCATGACATCCAGTTCAGACCGTTGGAGGAGACTTGGCGGTTGAGTACGACTTAGAACTCGACCTCAGTCCCCATGTAGAAGCTGATCCTCCACTCCAGCCTGTGGTCGAGTCAGAGGAAGAAGATGATGCTGAGGAGCAGCAGCCGCAGCCGCCGCCTGAGTTTCATGATTATATACCCTCACCACACCATCAGGTAGGGTACATCCACCAGTCGCCGCCGCACATCCCCGATCCATATTCGGCGCATACTCAACAGCCGCAACACCACCCCGCGGATGTTGGAGAGTTATACGAGCGACTGCAGGAGTGGCGCATCACCGACAACGCCACTCAAGAGGCGCGATGGACTATTATGCAGCAACATATGCGCCGCGCCGACCGGCGATATAAGGCACAGATGGCGTGGCAACGCCAGCTCGGCGAATTTCTCCACTTTCCACCTCCCGGCTCACCGGACCAGCAGTGATCGGGTTGTAATCCTTTTCTGGTGTCTTCTTTTTATTTATTCTTTTCGGATTTCGGTCCAACTTTTTTCTGTGTGGATCCGGGACACTTGTCCCGGTTTCCTTTTTATGTTTCATTTGTTTTTGTTTTGTAGGCAATCGGTAGACTCCCTTTGCTTCAGGTTCTGTTACACTTCCCTCCGCTCTCTGAATCCGTGCTCACCCTCTGAGATCAACCGTCCTCATCCAGGTTCTTACATTCCACTCTGAACTCTAGAATTAGTCCTGTGAGGACACAGTCCGATTTAAGTGTGGGGTAGGATGCTAGAGAACCTGAACCTTGCATGAACTTGATTGCCCTTGATTGTGTTTTACGTGTGTCTCGTGATTCCATTCCAGTCTCTCTAGCATTAGAATGGCTCAGTTCTTGATTTTTGATGTTAAGTTGTTGTTCAATCTTTCATAATGATGCTTAGACTGCTTAACCTAGAACTTGAGAACCAACTTGTATGCTTTGATGCTAAATTGCCTGGTCAGAACAGAATTTTAAAATCACACTTGTAGTTTGTAGCCTTGATTGCATGAAAATGACCGAATCCGACTAGCAAACCAACTGTGAGCTTTTGATCCATTGCACGTAACTTGCAATTTTAATTCTTTCTGAGTGGTTTTCTGTTTACTTGAATGAGTTAGAATTTGCATGAGACCTACTCGAGACAACACAATGACACGAGTTCTAGAAGGATAGGGGCACCTAGATTCAGCTACTAAGCCAGATAGCCTACCAAACGATAAATCCACTAGGTTTAGACCCTTGAGCTTGGCCTGTTCTTTCGGTTCGATAATACATTACAGCCATTTCCCATTTCTTTCATTCCTCGTTGATCCCCTGTGGTTGTAGTTCTAGATTGACCTACTGGAAGTCGGTTTGTGGTAACCTGCCTATAGCCATTAAACAGGTGGTCTTAGCTAATATGTCCAGACGTGTAAACCCCTCTAGCAACTAAAAGAAAAATCGGCACAAAAGAAAAAAAAAGTGAAGTAAGAAAAGAAGAAAAATTTCGAAAATTGAAGAAAGAAAAATCAGAAAAAGTTCAAAGTGTAGTTCAATAAAACGTTCTTCTCCCTACAAATGGAAGAACGAAGTCAAAAGAAAAGTGCAAAAGAAAAAAAAGGAATAAGTGCTAGGTTGCTGGAGGGTATCATAGGACGAGCGTTCATCATTCCACCCGTGTTTGGTTAGACGGTAGGAAGCCATAGATTAGATTCGAGGGAAGTTAGTCGAAAGCTACACCGCACAAAGCCATCATCATTCATTCCCATCATCCATCTCATTATAAACCCGAGTAGTGTAGTATTCATTACGGTCCTAGCAGGGAAGTCCTTCTTGACTAGATACTCGTGTTGTCACAGTGGTGGAGATGTGGTCGAAATGCAAACTTATGACAGAATTCGGTAACAGAAAATGATCGAGAGCAGAAACACGTCCTTGAACACAGAGAGTGAGAGTTCCCATTGTACTATATATAACCTTTGTGAGGAGTCTGGTCAGTCAGGTCAAATTCGTGAATAATTGGTTGCTAATTACTTGTCGTGTGCAGTTTATTAGTGAGACCAGGTAGTTTGGCTGATCTGTATGCATGTTAGGTTTCTTGTTCTAGGATCGATCTGTCTAATAATACATTGTGTTTGATTGAGCTCCAATTTAATCGATCTTATCATTTATGAACATGAGCGTTTCTATTCAGTTTGCTTGAGGAAAAGCAAAAGCTTAAGTGTGGGGTATTTGATGACACTCGATTTGACGTGATTATCAGCCTCATTTAAGCGACATTTCTTTGCTTAAGACATGGTTTTTAGGGTAGAATAACGAATATTCAATCGATTGCCCTATCTCGTGCCATTTGTGTTACCTTGGCCCGTTTCGGGTCTATTTGATGGTTTTCTATGTTTTTAAGTTAGCACAGGTTTTTGCCGTCAAATAGAGTAGCCATGGACGTGTCTAAGGCGTTGGAACCTCGAGGAATCAAACCGAAATCGATCCAAGGAGCCGATCAAGTCAAACCGAAAAGTCTGCCCATTCACACTTGCACCTTCGGCGAAAATAAGCTTCCACATTCGGCGAAATCAACAATGCAAATCAACTGACGCCAAGTGAAGTATGTTTTCGGCGAAAAGAATCAACTGTTCGGACCGAAAATACAAGGCAGAGAGATCACGGCCATTTACACAAGGATTTTCGCCGAAAATTCCTTAAGAATTTCAGCGAAAATATCAGGCTAATCCGGATCAGTTAGGGTTAAGTATAAATACTTAACCCGGCGGCCCAAATCAAATATACAATCATAATTCGCAAAACACAACTTTTCGAGATCAGAATTCTCTGAAGTCTGGAGCGAAGAGTTGGAGTTCGAAGAGCCGGAGAGAGATCGTGATGCCATCCCTCCCATCTCGGAGAACCGGAGCTAGGAGTGTTATCTACCGAAGATCGAAGTCTGTCAGAGTCGTCTAAATTAGGTTTTTTAGATTCTTTTCTGTTCTTCCTTTGAATGATGAACTCTTTCCCTGTCTTTGTTTCTTTTGTAATAATCATGAGTAGCTAAACTCGTTAGAGCTTAGACTAGATGAACCCTAAGTGACCCAGGGCTTTAAAGCGGTCATGGATCGGCGGTGATTAGATTCAAAATTCAATCAGTTCTTTTTCATGTTTGATTCGTTCTTCATTGTTCATGTTTCTCCTCTGGATTGATCACCTAGATTAGATTCTTGTTAAAGCTAAGGATAGAAGCGAACGCTCACCTTACTTTAGAACATCGAATTAAACAATTTACCTTATAATTGGAGCGTGCCTTTCGTAGGAACCGGTTAGGGTTAATTCACTGCAAGAGTAACTCATTAATCATTAGTAATTACACCAATTAATTAAGTCGTTGCGAGAGGCGACCGTACCCGGGCGGCTAGTTAATCTTGGTAGTTAGAACGGATAGAGCGAACGTTCGCCGGTCTTAAACCTAAGGGTAAGGAGTTATGGTGGTGTCTTAGTAATTGATTGAATGAGAATCGAAATCCGCTGATCTGTTGATTGCCAATGCTCTGGGGAACGAAGGGGGGTTCAAAGTCTAAGTTCGTCTGTCATCCTTGTTTTCAAACCCTAATTCCCAATCTGCTTTAGTTTAATTTGTTTTAATTTTTCTGCATTTCTTAGAAATAGAAGTCGTGGAACTCACACCACGCACAACGTGTTTACCTTTGAGTATTTTGCTAGTTCTGAAGTAACCAATCATAGAAAGCCCTCAGAATACGATCTGCTATACGCTTTTTAGCATTAGTAGTTTTTATTTGGTTGAACCCCTCAACGACAGGCCGTTCACCAGGAGTGTACGGCACTATCAAAGCCGACTCCGTGTGGTGGCACAACTTCTTTTTTATAAGGACTGATGCCCCGGAGGACGTATACTGGGCTGGGCGTCTATGACCGTGTGGTCATATGGCGCCATCGAGGAATTCAACAAAGCCAAACCTCCTGAGGGGAATGATGCCGCCATTGTGGACTGGGTGAACACCTGGAGCTACAATCTGAAGAAAAGAGGGAAGAACGCTCTGAAAGCGTGGCTGGGCGGTGGTGGTGAGCGGAGGAAGACCTGGGATAATGATCCCTTCTGTGCGCCTTTACGATTGGGTTCCCCCTTTTCATCTTGTACCTAACTCGTGTGCTCTGTCTTTGTTTGTTACCTTTGTGCAGAGAGCGCCATTTTCGCGGTGCTGCTGAATGCCAAGATGCGAGGTGCGTCTGGGGATACTCAGCCCCAGCCTGAACAACTTGGAGCTGATCAGTCCCAGAAGGTGAAGGATGCGCGGCAGGAGCGGAAAAACCAGGCGGACAAGGAGCACCTTGAGAAACAGCAGCCTGACGAGAATCCGCCGCCACAAAATACTGAGCGGCCAAAGAGGCGGAAGCTGACCATGAGGAAGGACTCTGGGAAAAGAAAATGATCTGAGGGCTCTTCCAAGGTCCAGGCGCCTTTTGGGGAGTACAGCACCGGCCGCCTTCCGGCGATGCAGCCCACCCTGGGTGGGAATGAGATTCTCACACAGGCCGCCCTCCAACTGGCGGCTGACTGGGATATTGACCATCCTTGGTCAGAGGATGGGTTCGCCGTTTGGCTATGGAGCAAATGGCGATTGGAGCCAGGGTAAGATCTCTTCGCTTGACTTCGCCCTTAGCACTTTGTCAATAACTTCTTGTTTACTTATGCTCCGTTTCTGTCTTTTGGCTTTTGTTGTAGCTGTTGGGAACTGCCGGCACGCTGCTTTCGGCGGATAGGGCACTTAGGGCCGAGAAGCCACAAGGCGCTGAGGAGCTGGAGAATCAGCTGCAGGAAGCCCGGTCCACCACCCAGCAATGGAAGGCCAAGTATTCCAAGGCGAAGAATGAAATGGACGAGGAGGCGGCCCGGCTTCTAGTTACCTCTTATGAATTGGATTTGCTCTGTCTTGCACACGCTAACCAAGCTACTGACCACATGTTGGACTTACAGGCGGAGAAGGAGAAATAGTACGAGGTGGAGAAAGCCCTGACCCAGGCAGATGACGACAGGAAAGCCCTGAAGGAGCAGGTTGCCCTCCTAGAAACTGCCAAGGAGGACCTGGCCAGGACTTGGGGGCCAAGACCAAAGACCTGGAAAGTCGGGATCTCGCTTTGAAGGAGACGGAGGAGACTCTTCAGGCGCTGAGGGCGGACATCGGGAAAGTTGCGGCAGCGAAGGCTGCTGAGGAGCTGGGCGACCGAGTGCAGGGCGCCATTGATAATGCGCTGACGGCTGTCCGCCACGAGCTCCACCGAAGCCAGGCTGATTGTGACTGGGATCAAGAGCTGATGTTCCGCTCGGCCTCTCGGCACCTGATGGCCCAAGAGTTCAAGGAAGAGTCTGTGGTTTCCCAGGTGATCCCCTCAGATCGGCGCAAAGAGCTGCTGACCGAGGCTTTCTCTGAAGTGAGCCAGCGTCACAAAGAGCTGAAGAAGAAAGCCAGGGCGGATAGGGCCGGTTCGACTAGCGGGAAGCCATAGGATGCTCCTCTTTTTGCTTTTAATGTAATTTCCTTGTTTTGCCTTGTATCCAAACATTTGGACCATATTCAGTGAAATTGATCCGCGATGTAGTTACGATATTACGTCTCGGCTTCCCAGTTCGAAAAGTCATATTTCCGCCTTGGGGAAATCTGAACTCAACGAGGTGTCGGGCTCCGCCTTGGGGAAACCGAATGGTGATGAGTTGATTCTCATCTAGAGGAAATCTGAACTCGGTGAACCGTTGGGTTCCGCCTTGAGGAACTCGAATGATTTTGAATTGGTTTCCACCACGGGGAATCCGAACTCAGTAAAGTGTTGGGTTCCGCCCTGGGGAACCCGAACTTGGCACTGGGGTTAAGTTCCTCCTAGGGGAATTTGAACCCGACCATCCCTTTGCTGGTACTCTTCCGTTGATATATAATATCAATATATATATTGAATGAACTTGGCTTCCCTTCCTTACATATACGCCCTTAGTAGGTCATTTTCAAAAAAAAGACAACTCAAAAAGAATAAGGTAAGGGTGGGAAATGGCGGAGTAGACTAGACCTCTCCGCCGTTGGTATTGTATTTCCTCAAGTGCATGGCGTTCCACGTCTTGTGTATGGGCTCGCCAGAAGGGTGCTCGAGTTTAAAAGTGCTTGGACCGATCACTTCACGAACCTTGTACGGCCCTTCCCAATTGGCATTCAGCTTGCCTTGTTGGGGGATTGGCCGAAAAACCTTTCGAACCACCCAATCACCTTCTTCCAGTTGATGAGGGCGGAGATGAGCATTGTATCGCCTAGCCAACTGTTCTTTTTCAGCCACAAGGCGGATAGCTGCATCCTCCCTTCGTTCTTCAATCATGTCCAGATTATGATGTAGGGCAGAATCGTTGCTGTCTTGATTAAAATGCTGAATCCGTAGGCTAGGCAGATTAACCTCCATAGGTAATACTGCTTCAGTTCCGTAGACCAGAGTGTAGGGGTTTCATCTGTGGCTGTTTTGTACGACGTCCTATGCGCCCATAGGATGTTGGGCAACTCATCGACCCATTTTCCCTTCGCCGCATCAACTCTTTTCTTCAATCCTTGTAAGATGAGTTTATTAATGGCCTCTGATTGCCCGTTCGCCTGGGGATATGCTACGGACGCCAAGCGGACCATTATTTTGAATTCTTCGCAGAAGTCGAGGAACGCCATGCAATCAAACTGAGTGCCATGATCGCAGACGAATCCTAGGGGAAGGCTGAAACGAGTGATAATGTTCTTCAACACGAACTTCTGCACCTGGTATGCCGTCATAGAGGCGAGAGCTTCGGCTTCGACCCACTTGGTGAAGTAATGCCACCGCTACAATGATGTATTTCCTCTTACCCACTGCCTCTGGGAATGGTCCCAACAAATCCATCCCCTAGAAGGCGAACGGCCATGGAGAAATTATTGGCTGGAGGGCTGTGGAGGGCAGGTGATGTGTGTTAGCGAATAGCTAACACTTGTGGCATCGCTTAACCAGCTCTTCAGAATCCCGGCGGATCGTTGGCCAATAGTAACCTTGCAATAGGACATTCTTCTCAAGGATTTTAGCGCTTATATGCATCCCACACACGCCTTGATGGATTTCTCTCAGGGTGAATGACGCCTCTTCATCACTTAAGCATCGCAAGTAAGGACCTGCCGAGGATTTGCGATATATTTCTCCATCTAGCAAAACGCACCTTGCTGCCCGCCTGCGAACCTTGGTGGTCAGCGCTCGGTCCACCGGGAGGGTGTCTGTTTTAATGAAAGTCCGTATGGGCGTACGCCAGTCCGAGAGCGGTGCAGGGGGTGGGGTTACACCGGCCTGGTCTCTGACAACCATACATTCACCTTCTTCTCTTTCTTTCTCCACCGTGATCATTCTGTCATCCTCGAAACTGAGAGCGGTCGCTAGTTTGGAGAGAGCATCAGCGTGGGCGTTATCTTCTCTTGCTACCTGATGAATCTCCGTTGTTTCAAAGCTTTTAAGGGTGATCTTGGCTTGAGTTTCTTCCCGGACCTCATACACACCCGCTGGGTTGATTGACCACAATGGCGGAATCGGAGAAAATCTTGAGGTGCGATACTCCCATGGCTTTGGCCATTCTAAGCCCCGCAATTAGCGCCCCATACTCTGCCGCATTGTTGGTTCGTGACTTAACGAAGCGAAGGGCGGTCTCGTGCAAGACACCCTGGGGTGTTTTTAGCACTATGCCCGCTCCTGCCCCGTTCTTGCTTGACGCCCCGTCCACGTAGAGCTCCCAATAATCATCTGGGCATCCTTCCGCCCGAACGCATCCTTCCACCACAAAATCCGCTAGAGCCTGCGCTTTAATGGCTGTTCGTGGCTGGAAGTGCACGTCGTACTTGCTGAGCTCTACTGCCGATTTGGACATGCGCCTTGCCACTCCCATGGACCTGAGAGCAGCTTTGAGTGGCAAGTTTGTCACGACGTGAATTGTGTGAGCGTGAAAGTATGGGCGTAACTTCCTGGAAGCGATGATCACTGCGTAGGCAGACTTCTCCAATGGAGAATACCTGGTTTCCGCGTCAACCAATGACTTGCTTGTGTAGAAAATAGGTGTTCGTCCTTATCTGTCCGCTTTATGAGAACTGAGCTGACAGCTGTAGCCGCGATGGCGACGTATAGGTATAGCTCATCTCCTGGAATCGGTGCTGCTAGTGTCGGCGGAGTGGTGAGAAATGACTTGAGTTCCTCAAAAGCCTTAGAACATTCTTTCGTCCATGAGAACTTGGTCGCCGCCTTCAAAGTGGCAAAAAATGGCGCCTGCCTCTCGGTGGACTTGGGGATGAACCTGTTCATTGCCGCTAGCCGCCCTGTCAATGTTTTGACATCTCTGACAGTCTTGGGAGGTGGTGTTTGTATGATAGCTTCTATCTTTTTGGGGTTCACCTCGATCCCCCGCCTGGTGATTATGAATCCCAAAAACTTTCCCGAAAAGGCGCCAAAGACGCACTTCTTCGGATTCAAACGAAGTTGGAACGCCCTCAAAGTGTCAAAAGTTTTCCGGAGGTCTCCGAGGTGGTTATCTCCTGCCTTGGTCTTAACCAGCAGGTCATCTACGTACGCTTCCATGTGATGACCTAGCTGATCTTGAAAAACTCTGTCAATCATTCTCTGGTATGTCGCTCCGCGTTCTTTAAGCCAAAATGGCATCACATTGTAGCAGTAATTGCCAAAGGGCGTCGAGAATGATGTTTTTTCTTGATCCGCTTTTGCCAAAGGGATCTGGTGATATCCCGAGAACATGTCTAGGAAAGACAACGTCTCATGGTTTGCTGTGGCGTCCACCAGCTGATCGATGTTAGGCAGCGGATATGGGTCCTTGGGACAGGCGTCATTGAGGTTGGTAAAATCTATGCACATCCGCCAGCTTCCATCCGCCTTGCCCACCATCACTACATTGGACAACCATGTTGGGTATTGGACTTCCCTGATGAAACCCGCCTCTAGCAGTTTCGTAATCTCCTCTTGGACCGCTTGCTTTCTTGTCCAGGTCATCGTCCGTTTCTTTTGTGACACGGGGCGAGCGTCTGCTCTGACCGCTAGGTGGTGCTGCATGATCGCGGGGTCCAGCCCAGGCATATCCTGGGGTTTCCACGCGATCAAGTCAGCATATTCTCTCAGGAGCGTCACCGTACGCTCTCTGTCTAGGATCGGCATATGAGCGGACAGTCTTACTACTCTCTCAGGATCACTAGGGGATAGTGGAACTTCCAAGTCTGCCTCTACTGATTCTGGGCGGACATACGCGTCGTCTCTAGTATATACTGAGAAGCACGCCTCTTCTTTCTTGAGAGCCACTCTATAGCACTTTCGTGCCAATGGAGTATCTCCCCATGCTACCCCGACCCCTTTCGTGGTAGGGAACTTCATTACTTGATGGACTGTGGAGGAAAAAGCCTCGAAAGCGGCCAAACTGGGCCGCCCCATTATCATATTATACGCCGAATTGCAATTGGTGACGTAAAATTTGATGTGCTTTGTCTCCTGGTGATCATCGTCCCCCAATGTGATGGGTAAAGTGATTACGCCCGGTACAGGTACGTCATTTCCTGCGAAACCAGTCAGCATAATCCTAGAGCGTTTGAGCTAGGCGGGGTCTAATCCCATCCTGTTGAATGCATCAGCTGAAAGTATATCCGCCTAACTGCCTTCATCCACTAGCACCCGTTCTACCAAAGTGTCTTCAACGATGACACGAATTACCATTGCTTGGGTGCTAGGACTTCCCCCACGCAAATCTGCCGATGTGAACGTCAATGGCAGCTCTTCATCCGACCGCCTGACCATGGAACATTCTCCAACGACTCTCATTTTGTTCTTGGGCGTATCCTCCTCTCCTCCCAAGATCATACTACATGTTTTCTTGTATCTGGGCCTCCCGTCCTCCTTTTGGGTGTCCGGGCGTTCCTCCTTTTTGTCCGTTATTCTGTCGAAAACACTCGCCTTTCTGGGGGGAGTGTGTCTGTCCGCCTTCGGAGGAGGTGTCTCTGACCTTTCCTTACGTCGTGGCGACTCTGAGCGTTCCCGCTCCTTTCTTCTTCTGTTGCTCAATATGAACTCCATGAGGTCACCATTCCTTATGGCTCGCTCGATCTCACTGCGAAGTTCTCGGCAGTCCTCCGTGCCGTGCCCTTTCTGCTCGTGAAATTCGCAATACTCATTTGGGTTTCCTCGTTTCACCGCCGCTTTGGGTAACGGGGCTAGCCACCGCAATCCTCCTTTCTTTTCCTGGAGAACGTACATTAGCCTCCGCTTCGATTCTGATAGGGGGTGTATCTTTCTTCCGATCTTCCCTCTCCATGAGGGCGGTTGTCTCTTCTATCGTCATGGCGTTTCTCCTTGCGCCCTTGGTACCCCTTGTCTTTGTTTTGATCATTTGGGCGCCCATATCCACCCTGTATCATGGTGACATTCTCTTCTACTTCAGCACATTGGAGGATACACGTCTCCAACTCGTGTGGGTCTTCGGCTTCTTTCGGACCAAGTCCTTCACGAGCTCGGTGCTGAGCGTGGTGGTCTGGATATGGTGGAGCACAATGTCCAGCGCGAGGTTGGGCACCGCCGCGACAGCCTTGGCCCACTTTTCGTAGTACTGCCGAAGAGTCTCCGACCGGTTCTGCTTCAAGTTCCAGAAAGCGGATAAGGTGCGCCCCGCTTCCTTTTGGTTTGAGAACTTGTGGAGAAAGAGTTGGCAGAAGTCCTCCCAATTTTTTATGATTCCTTCCGCTAAACCCCCATACCAGGTTAGTGCAGCTCCGGTTAACGTTCCGGGGAACGTACGGCAGTAGGTGGCGTCCGGGGCTGTGAACATCTGCATGGCGATGGGTGAATGTTAACAGATGTTGGTCGGGGTCTCCAGTTCCGTCATAAGCTTTAATTGCTGGCGGCACAAATCCTTGTGGGGGAGGAATGCTGAGGAGACTCTTGTCAAGAGGCTGCCTCATAGCGAGTTGCTTTGGGCCTGACTGGTGGCGTGGGAGGAACAGTCGGTACATTTTGTCCGAGTCCGCCATACCTGTAGCCAGTCCGCCGGATGAGCCCTCGGCGTGACTTCCTGGGGTTGCCTTTGTTACCAGGAACCTCATCATCGCCGCCATTTCAGCATTCTGTTTTTGTAGATCGGCCACCTGTGCCACCAGGTCTCCCGCAGCGAGATCAGCCGCCGTTCTGCCTCCCAATGGAGGGGGGATGTGAGACTCCCCCTCGAGCAATCCAAGCCCAAGAGGGCGTGTTGGACGGAGTGTTTGTGTAGCCGTTCCCAAGGGCGTGTCTATGTGAGGGCGAGGGTCCCGGGGGACGCCTGCCGATATGACTTGTTTGGCCGAGGTGACGAGCGTTCCCGCGGGGGTACCGCTCGTGGGATTTTCCTCCAAATTCTGCATGCTGTTTGTCTTTCGGGAATAAGACGTTTAGCCATCTCCTATCTGGCGCGCCAATTGATCCGCCCAGTTGGACCGGTGGATCAATACTGTGGTTCTTTGGAGCTCTGAGTAACGAATCCGCCTCGGGTGTCTCGGCGGGTGATACCTTGCAGGGCGTACGTGCAAGGAGGTCAGTATATGTAGGATAGTATGTGGGTAATATAAGGAAGATGGGTCACAGAGAAGTACCGGGTGAGTGCCCCTTTTGTGAGGGCGGAACCGATAGCCTTTAGCGTACAGCGCGGAGGCGTGTAGTATCAGGCGTATGGTCCCAAGTATGTTGTGTTGTCCTCCTCTGAATGGGGGACCCCATCATTTATAGGTCCCGTTGGTATGGCTGGTTCCACGTGTCCTATCCTGAGTGGGCCGCTGCGAGTCACCCTCAACAGTAATGGGCGGTGCAGCCTTCCTATTCTGCTGATGTGACAGGTACCTTTTCTAGACCAGGGCAGTTTGGAACCCGCTCTTAGTTGGAGGACCGCCCTGTCCAACCAGGCGGATTCCGCACAGGGCCCATCAATATGTTATGTGAGATATGCTCTTCAGTTTCAGATAATGATCAGTGATATGACAAGATATGTGTTCATGATTTATTATGATAAGTGATGTTGTATTAAGTCATGTTACGTGTTTGTTCTGTTATATGATGGTGCATCCTTGTTGAGTTCGAACCATGATGATGTTGAGTTTATTAATAATGCTCTTTATGATATGATTAAGACTTAATGGTTGTTGATGACACTCGAATTGACGTGATTATCAACCACGTTTTAGCGACATTTCCTTGCTTGAGACAAGATTTTTAGGGTAGAATAGCGAATATTCATTCAACTGCCCTATCTCGTGCCACTTGTGTTACTTTGGCCCGTTTCGGGTCTATTTGATGGTTTTCTAGTGTTTTCATGTTAGCACAGGTTTTTGCCATCAAATACAGTAGCCAAGGATGTGTCTAAGGCATTGGAACCCCAAAGAATCGCACCGGAATCAACCAGAGAAGTCAATCAAGTCAACGAAAACACTGCCCCAATATACACTTGAGTTTTTGGCAAAAACCCCTTAGAGTTTTCGCCGAAAACTACAGAAGAAATCGGCTGATCTTCACAAGAGGAAGTTTTCGGCAAAAACTCCTAGTTCTCGGCGAAAACTCCTAGTCTGAAAATCACAGGAGACTACCGTCGAAAGGCAACCATTTTACAAGTAAGTTTTCGCCGAAAACATCACAAGTTTTTCGGCAAAAATTCCAGGCAAATCGGCAGAAATCAGTTAGGTTTAAATACTAAAACCGGCGGCTGATTTTGGGGATCTCATAACTTACACTTTGGATGAAAATTTCAAGATGGAGACTAGAGAGAGGAAGAGTGAAAGGAGTTCGAGGAGCCAGGAAAGGACCGTGACGCCATCCTTCCATCTTGGAGAACCAGTGCTAGGAGTTGAAGATCCAGCAGATTGAAGCTTCAGGGATTCGTCGAAATTAGGTTTTGCAGTTCTTCTCTGTCTTTCCTACCTGAGATGTATACTTTGTTCATCTTAGATTCTTTTGTATTGAATATGAGTAGCTAAACTTGTAGAGCTTAGATTAGATGAACCCTAAGTGATCCAGGGCTTTAAAGCGGTCACGAATCGGCGGTGATTAGATTCAAAATTCATTCAGTTTCTCCTTCATGTTTGATTTGTTCTTTGTTCTTTGTGTTTCTTGTCTGGTTTGGCCACCTAGATTAGATTCTTGTTAAGCCAAGGATAGAAGCGAACGCTCGCCTTACTTTAAAACACCAAATCGAACAATTAACCTAATCATTGGAGTGTGCCTTTCGTAGGAACCAGTTAGGGTTAATCCACTGCAAGAGTAACTCATAAATCGTTAGTAATTGCACCAGTTAATTAAGCCGTTGCGAGAGGCGACCGTACCCGGGCGACTAATTAATCTTGATAGCTAGATCGGATAGAGCGAACGTTCGCCAGTCTTAAACCTAAGGGTCAGGAGTTTTGGTGGTGTCTGTGAACTGAATGAACTAGAATTGAAAATCGCTGGTCTGTTGACTGCCAATGCTCTGGTGAACTAAGGGGGATTCAAAGTCTAAGCTTGCCTATCGTCTGTCTAAGTCAATCAACCAATCTTTCTACATTTAAATTTCATTTCATTTCACCTTGCATTCTAGTATAGAAGTCGTGGAACTCACACCACGCACTACATGTTTAACCTTCAATAAAATTGCCAACATATTTGAGTAAGCAAGTAGAAGAGGCTCGTGGAATACGATCTACTTAGCTTCTAGCTTTGTAGTTATTTGATTGACCGCTCTACAACGGTTCATCAAATTGGCGCCGTTGCCGGGGAACTTCTTCTATTTCGTTGAAAGAAGAGTTGGCATTTTTATTCCTCTACCTTTCCATCTTTCATTTCCCGTCACACTTCAATTTTACACCGGTTGTGTTTGTTTTTGTCCCTTGCAGATCATAGCAGGTACAGAATCGGATTACTCCCGTTCCATCTTTCCCATCCGCAATGGCTGCTCCAAAGAGTGTTGCGAACTACATTAAGCCGAGCGCATCTAACGTTCGGTCCCCCATCACCGTGCCTTCTAATGACGACGATCCTGACTATGAGATCAAGATCCCCTTCCTGGGACTAATCTCTAGGGACGTACAATTTGAAGGAAAGCCGGATGATAATCCTTGCACACATCTGTCTGACTTTGTAGCTGTCTGTGAAACCTTCAAGTCTGGGAACCTCAACAAGAACGCTCTATGCCTTCGAGCCTTTCTCTCTTCAGAGGCGCAACTAAGAGATGGCTTGGAAGCAAACCACCCGGTCATTACACCGATTGGGAAACCTTAGCTCAAGATTTCGTTGAGGAATACTTCCCTCCGTCAAGAACAACTGCCTACAAGGACAGCATCTCCAGGTTTACTCAGAGAGAAGATGCAAGCTTGTACGACACTTGGAATGAATTCAATCCCTTCTCTTCAACTGCCCTCATCATGGGTACGAAGACAGGCAGTTGGCTGAATTCTTTACTCGTGGTATGCGTGAAGAATCTGCAAAGTGGGTCAACTCCCTAGCTGGCAGAGATTGCACTGCTCTCACCCCTCAAGATGCTCTTCTTCATTTTGCTAGCTGTGCTTTAAAGTCAAGAAGCTAGGAGAGACAAAGAGAAAGTACCAAGAGTCAGATGAGCGTTGCAGATCAGGTCAAGGCAGAAGTTCAGAAACATCTACAGGCAGTTGGCATCTCCCTCGATCCCCCGTCAGCTACCATCTTTTCGGCTGATTCTGGATGGTGCGGAACCTGTGCACATAACGGCGGAAGCTGCCTCAACTTCGGTAAAACAGATGAATGGTCTTCAGAAGAGGTGAACTTCATTGGTCAAGGCTTCGCCAACAATCAGAAAGGCTACGCCGGTTACAGAACAACTGGTTTGCAGATCCATATCAGAGACCTCCTGGATTCATTGGAGGACAGCAACAATCTTGAGAAAAGCTGCATTACAATAAAAACAAGGAATACGAGAAAATGTTTGGTCAAATCATGAGCAGACTCGACGACCATGACAATCAACTCAAAGCTCAAGCCGCACTCAATCAAGGACAGAGGGCTCAAAGCCAAAGGATAGAAGATGCGATAAGCAATGTGACTAAACGTTTTACTAGCAATCCTTTCCTTAATCAAGCGGGCATTTCAAGCAGACTTCGGTGCAAAGAGCGAACACGCTCAAGCTATCACCACCAGGAGCGGCAAGCAAACAACCGACCCAAAGGCTCCAGAACCTGACATGATACCAGATACCAGTGCTGCCATGGATATGCCAGAGATTGAAGATATCACAAAAGAGGAGGAAGAAGCACCGGCTCCTCCTCCCAAGACAGCTCCTGAGCCCGTATTGGCGCCATATATACCTCAGATTCCTTCCCAAAAGCTGCAATGAGCAAAGGCAAGGATCACGACACCCAGTATAAGAAGTGGTACAATGTTCTTAAGACTGCAGAGATCAAGATACCAGTAACAGAAGTTGTAGAGATCATACCACCACTTGGGAAGTTCTTTAAGGATCTCGTGAAGAACGAAGAGGCATACTCTGTCACACTCACTAACGAATGCGCTTCTCTCTTCGGTGCGCCATCTCCCATAAGACAGCCGCCACCACCGCCAGTTAGGTGTTCTGATCCCGGTCCTTTTACATTACCGTGCATCATTAATGGTGTTAAAATTGATCGTAGTCTGGCTGATTCTAGTGCTTCTATTAATGTTATGCCTGTTTATCTGTATGAAAAGCTGAACCTAGGGAAATTAAAATCGCTTACTTTACATCTCGTGCTAGCTGATAGGTCTGTCAAACTGCCTAGGGGTATAATAGAAGAAGTAGCTGTTTGTTGTGGCCCTTTTACCATAATTGCAGATTTCGTTGTTCTAGATACCCGTGAGTTAGACGGAACACTTATCTTAGGTCGAACCTTTCTTAACAACTGTTGTTGCAAATATCAACTGCAAACAAGGCCTGTTAACTTTAAGTGTAGGACAGGACAATGTTACATTTCGCATTAAGGATAGCATGAGATATTTTGTCGCTCAAAATGATAACTGTTATACTGTTGATTCTATGGAGTTGGCCTCGGCCAACTTCATCACTAATGCCTTATCTAGTGATCCGCTAGAGTTGTGCTTGATTTCAGGAATTGATAGTGCACTAGAAGATCCAGAGCAGCGCCTATGGCAAGATGAGTTAGACGATCAGAAGGCGACATTCACACCCACATCTGCGCCTGCACACATCGAGCCAGCATCGAGTCGGATCACTACCTCATATGAGAATCTGCCAGAACTCGCCTTGAAGGAGCTGCCTGACCATCTAGAGTATGCATTCCTGGGAAAAGAATGCCAGTTGCCAGTCATCATCAATTCGAATCTATCTCCCGAACAGAAAGAGCAACTGATCAGGCTACTTAAGAAGCATGTACGAGCTATAGCCTGGCAGTTGGCCGACATCAGAGGCATCTCTGAAACCTTCTGCAAGCTTCGGATAGTTGTAGATGAAGAGTTCAAGCCAGTTAGACAGCCGCAACACCGTTTAAACCCTCTGATGCAGGAAGTTATGAAGAAAGAAGTTCTTAAGCTCTTGGATGCCGGTATCATCTACCCTATTGCCGACAGTCCTTGGGTCAGTCCAACTCAAGTCATCCCGAAGAAAGGAGGAATCACAGTCATCCCTAATCCGAAGGGTGAGCTCATTCCTACTCGCACAGTTACCGGATGGAGAGTCTGTATCGATTATCGATGACTCAATGATACTACCAAGAAGGATCACTTCCCACTACCATTCATTGACCAGATGCTGGAACGGTTGGTTGGTCATGACTACTACTGCTTCTTAGATGGGATGTCAGGTTACTTTCAGATCCCCATTGAGCTCGACGATCAAGAGAAGATGACTTTCACCTGCCCGTCTGGTACGTTTCCTTATCGTCGCATTCCCTTTGGTTTATGTAATGCTCCTGCCACTTTTCAGAGATGCATGCTTGCTATATTTGGAGATCTAGTAGAGAATGTGGTGGAGGTGTTCATGGACGACTTCTCCGTCTATGGAGACTCATTCTCCAAGTGCTTGGCCAACCTGGACAAGGTGCTAGCTCGTTGTGAGGAAACCAACTTGGCTCTTAGTTGGGAGAAATGTCACTTTATGGTTACCGAAGGAATTGTTCTTGGCCATAGGATCTCTAAGCTCGGCATAGAAGTAGACCGTGCCAAGCTCAAAACCATCGCCAGTTTGCCGCCACCCACTTCGGTCAAGACAGTTCAAAGCTTCCTCGGTCATGCTGGATTCTACCGGAGATTCATCAAAGACTTCTCCAAGATCACTCTCCCAATGACGAAGCTTCTAGAGAAAGATGTTCCTTTCGTTTTTGATAAAGCTTGTCTTGCAGCCTTTGAGACTTTGAAGACTAGACTCACCACCGCACCGATCCTTACAGCACCAGATTGGAATCTCCCATTCGAAATCATGTGCGACGCTAGCGACTCTTCCGTTGGTGCAGTTCTTGGTCAGAGAAAAGAGAAGAGATTTCATCCTATCTATTTTGCTAGCAAGACGATTAACGATGCTCAAAGGAACTATACTACTATAGAGAAAGAACTCCTAGCCATCGTTTTCTATTGATACTTCAGAAATGGTTTTTACACCCTCGTCTTTTAGATGCTACTCTGCCCATTGTTAACCAGACAGGTACGAAGCCACGTCTCATCCGGACTCTCTCAAGAATTAGAATAGAGATTAAAGACAAGATGAAGAAGTCACTAGCGGCCGATCACCTCTCACGACCTGAGGAATCACAGACAGGTTAGTTACTACTACCCCTCATCATGTTCTTTCCCTGATGAGGTGGTGTGAAATTGACAGTCAACATAGCTATTGAGCCCTGGGCAATCCCCACTCAGCTTAACGCAACGATTCGAAGAGCCAGTATGCCACCGCTATATCTCTTCACGTTACCTCACTGAGTGATTTTAATGCAGCAAAAGCTCTTAAGCATGTCTATTTGGGAAGAGCCTTCTTCACCGTATTGCCTGGGCGGAGATCGAAGATGTGTCTCTAATCGAAGCGGGACATCCAGCGTAGTGCATGAAGGCGTTGAGGACTCTTTGCGAAACCGCACTGCAAGACAGAGTTGAAACTGGTTTCATGCTAACTTAGTGTTGCGAGCTTTTCGTCATTTGTGCATGCAACAACAGTAACATCTCTACCAATGAGATGCCAATTGTTTCTTAACTGTTGAATCTAGTGGCGACTGATTTATGTCCTTCACATCCCATTGGAAAGCAGTACTCTGGTAGCGTGATTATGTTCTAATGGGCTGAGTGAAGCTCTACCCACTAACGATTGAGAGTGGTAAGTCGGTTCCTTACGTCTTTCCGCTTGTTCACCAGTTTATCCAAGGATAGGGGTACCCACTTCCATGGAATCACGGGTGTGCAACGCTTGGCGTCCCCTACGAGTCACAGCTTACCATCCTCAGCAATGGTCAGCCAGAAGTGACGAACGGAGCTCAGCGGATTACGATAGGACAGTTGGCTCTGCGGCTGGTCATCTAAGCTCAATGATGCCGTATGGTATCGAATGCTACAAGACTCCATCGATACTCGCCCTACCCGTGGGTCTATGGCAAGGCATGCATTTGCCCGTTGAGCGAGCACAGGTTTTAGGCTAAAAGAGTGAATATGAATATGCAGTAGCAGGTGCAACGCCGACAGATCGCTGAGCTTAAGAACGTTTCCACCATATGAACACGAAGCTTATAGCACCACCACTGGAATCATGATCAATTGAGATTCAATCGTTTCCGAGATGATCTCTTATATAACTCTCGATTGAAGCGTCTTCGATAAACTTTAATCCGTGGTCCGGCCCTTACCCGGGTGCGGCGTAATCCTTGGCAGTCTTATTAATTGCATGATAGCGTTTATGGTATCGTAAGCTAAGAGGTATCTGCAGTTGAGTAGCTGTTTCTTTCTCGACATGCACTACTTACGTCAGAACATGACACGAATCCAGTACGTCAGCTCACGAACGTTAAACAGAGCGCTCATGGGAGGCACCATGGCGGGAGTCAGTTGTTTCGTTTCAGTCATTTTCTTTAAACTCTTAAAAAAAAATAGCCGGCCTGATTTTCAAACAAGTTTTCGCCGAAAACTTCACCAGTTTTCGTCGAAAACTTCACCATTTTTCACCGAAAACTCGAGTTTAAAACCAACCTGATCCTCCTATTTCTCGCCACCGAAGAGTTCTCGCCGAAAACCCAGCCTTCTCGCTGAAAAGTTTTTGATTTTAAAAGGATTTTTCGCCGAAAACTATCTGATTTTTTGCCGAAAATATGATGCTTTTCCGCCGACAATTTAATCCTGTTTCAACTTTTGTTTTCGCGAAAACACCCACCCCCCCGAAAGCCGATTTTCACCGAACCCCTCTCTCTTTTGAAAAGCCGAGCTCGCCGCCGCCAGCCCCCTTGCCCTCCGCCGACCAGGAAAACCGCCGACCGACCACCCGCCACCCTATTCCTTGTTTGTTTTCCGGCTCCAGCCCTGGAATCGGAGCTCCACAGCTCCAGTTCCACCCGAACGAGTTGTTCAAGCTTTTCGTCGATTTCCCGGATTTCCATTCGTTTTCTCGAGTCATGTCTTCACGGTTAGTTGTTCAGCCCTTGATTTTGTATCTTTTGGCTTTTTGACTTTCAGTTTTCGGCATGGTTGACTTTTTGGATTTTCCTCGATTTGCGTATTTGCTGTCTCGGTGTCATTTGGCTAAACTTTGGCAATACCTCTCGATCTATTTTGCCTCATGAATGGATTTCGGTGCTATCGTGTTAATGAATTCTCTCGTGCTCTATGTGTTGCCGATGTTTTGCCTTGTGCTCTGCCCTATGACGAATTGCAGCTTGTTTCATGCTTGCTTAATTGAATGCCGTTTTCTTCCCTACGTGCTGGCCGTTCCTTTGCTGCTATGTTTCGATTCGGTGATCTCTCGGTTAATTTGCTTGCCCCACTTGTCAACCTAAGTGTGGGGTAGGATTCTTGTCTTCTGATTCTGGTCTCCCCTAAGTTGTGTTTTACAGGGCTCCAAAGCGCTTCAAGACCACCAGTGCAGATAGAACGCAGTGATCCTCGGCTCATCAGAACAGGGCTCCACCCTCCAAACCGACCACACCATCTGCACCGATACCGGCGATTGTGAAGGTCGCCCCGCAGGTTGTACCGGCCCTGTGATTCCTATCTCCTATGCTCCTGCACCCGCCAATGGAGCCTTACATCCTTTCATCGTTGCCCTTGAGCCACACCAGTTGGAGGTCTATCAGTAGATAAAGGACATTCCTCCGGCCAAGATGGTAGTGCTCTCCCTCGACAGTCTCAAGAACCACAATTCGGATTGGCACTCCACCATCGTCGAAGTCCTCGACAACGCGGGACTGCGATCTTTAACCACCCTTGATTCCCCTTACCCTCTGGTCACCCTTCAGGAGTTTTGGTGCTCTTTTGTGCGTCACGCCCCAAAACCCGACAGCAACAGAACGACTGTCTCTTTCCGCCTCGGTGGTGTTAAACATGTGAAGACTGTCACTGAGTTCGCCCACCTCCTCGACCTGGCACCATCATCCAGGGCACCAGCCTTGGGTTTACTGACGTTTACTCCCTCACTCATGCACCCTACCTGAGGTATGGATGTACGCCTGCACCCGGAACGAGATCAGCCCCATCGTTAACCCAACGGTCGGTGACATTCGCCACCCTATCCTTAAATTCCTGCACTATGTTTGGTTGCAATCATTATGTTATTGCGGCAAGGCAGCCCGCCACCATGTTTCCCTGGAGGAGCTCGTGCTGTTCCGTGCTGTCGAGGAGGACGCCCATTTCCACCGTGGATGGTGGCTTGCACGGTTCTTCCACAAACGCACTACCACCAAGAAACTTCCATCTAAGCTCCCTGGCGGGACTTTCGTTTCTTCTCTAATCACCAACCTCCAGATTTGTGACAAATGGGGCCCTGATATTCCTCGCATCCCGATTGAGCAACTCGGTGCTGAGCTAGCTTTGGCCAGAGGCCTCTACCTCTCGTGTAGTCTCGACGAGTACACTTGTCTGCCTCACCGACCAAGAAGGGAGCCTCCACAGCCAGTTGCAACCCCGGTGCCTCACGTGCCTCTCCTAGAGCTGCCGACTCCACCTCCACCACAGATCCCCGATGAGATTAACAAGAGGCTGTCGCGCATTGAGCGATGGCAGCTTGACTACTCTGCTGGTTCGCTTCAATGGCAGAAGGATCGGGTGGAGCATGAGGAGACACAGAATGCGCGATGGGCTCTTCTACAGCAGTTCATGGCCGAACAGGCAGCCAGACACAGGGATGAGCTCGCATGGCAACAGCGAATGGAGCATCGACTTGGCGTTTCACCTATCCCAACCCCACCTCCACCCCCACCTGCGGAATAGTGATCAGGTTGTTTTTATCCTTTCCATTTCTTTTCTTTCTTCTTTTCGGGTTTCGATCCAACTTTTTCTGTGTGGATCCAGGGCACTTGTCCCGGTATCCTTTTGATCTTTTTGTTGTTTGTGTTTTGTAGGATCTTGAGTAGCTACTCCGCTCCGCTCCAAACTCTCCGCGTTCATCCACTAGAGCGCCCACCACCTTCTAGGTTCTTCGTATCTCTCAACCTCTTTTTTGTCCTGTCAGGACACAGAACAGTTCAAGTGTGGGGTAGGATGCTAGGATTATGCATGATCTTACTTGATTTTCTGTGATTCTGTGGTTCAATTTTGAATTTCTCTAGCATAGAATTGCTCAATTCTTGACTTCCGATGTTAAATTGACTTCAATTTTGAACAATGACGTCTAGACTACTCCACTTAGAACCTGTAACCAACGTGTCGACACTGATATCAAATGAGTCTAGGTTAGAACAGATCATAAATCACTTCTGTAGTTGAAACTTGAATCAATGGACTTGTTAATAACAGAGCTCGATAACACCATTCTAAGATGATAAATGCTAGTTTCGTCCATGTTTTTAACTCCATATTTGTTCACATGTGATTGTGGCTTGAGATTAGATGGAAATCCAATTCAAAATCTTGTGTAAAAAGTTATAACTAGCTAGGATCAAGCAGCTAAATTGTTAAATCAAGCAAATGGGTTGTTCAAAGTAATTGTCGAGTTCTTCAAGTGCTGAAAAATAAAGCTAGGCAAGCCCAACACCTAAGTGAAGTGTTCGGGTTGAGCACTAGCATAGGCACAAATACTGTGAGCTAGGCAGGTCCAACACCTAAGTGAAGTGTTTGGTATCGAGCACTAGTATGTAGTAAATCAATTGAAGGAAGAAGTTGTGCTTGAAATAAATTGTTGTTTAAAGCGATGCTAGCTAGAACATGTATCGTACAGATCTAGAAACGAATGAAGTCGAGTCGATAGACACGTCACTTTTCCTACCTCCGCATCCACATCATGGCTAGAGCTTAAAGTCTTTTTGATTAGAATTGGTGTCATCGAAGTCGGTTAACTATGATTAATTGTTGAGTTTTGCTGAAACTACTACTTGAAGTGTGCAGAAATTAGTAAGATCAAAAACTTGTTTGGTTGATGTTCTTGCATGTGTAGGTCACTCTTTCTACGTGGAACAGTCTAAACCAAATCGTTAGAAATTGAATCTCAATTTGATCTCGTGTCATTTGTGAATTTGAGTGTGTTCTAGTTTAATTTGCTTGAGGACAAGCAAAAGCTTAAGTGTGGGGTGTTCTAGTTTATCAACCTCGTTTAAGCGACATTTCCTTGCTTGAGACATGATTTTTAGGGTAGAATAGCGAATATTCATTCAACTGCCCTATCTCGTGCCACTTGTGTTACTTTGGCCCGTTTCGGGTCTATTTGATGGTTTTCTAGTGTTTTCATGTTAGCACAGGTTTTGCCATCAAATACAGTAACCAAGGATGTGTCTAAGGCATTGGAACCCCGAAGAATCGCACCGGAATCAACCAGAGAAGTCAATCAAGTCAACGAAAACACTTCCCCAATTTACACTTGAGTTTTCAGCGAAAAACCCTTAGAGTTTTCGTCGAAAACTACAGAAGAAATCGGCTGATCTTCACAAGAGGAAGTTTTTTGCGAAAACTCCTAGTTCTCGGCGAAAACTCCTAGTCCAAAAATCACAGGAGACTACCGTCGAAAGCCAACCATTTTACAAGTAAGTTTTCACCGAAAACTTCACCAGTTTTTTGGCAAAAATTCCAGGCAAATCCGACAGAAATCAGTTAAGTTTAAATACTAAAACCGTCGGCTGATTTTGGGGATCTCATAACTTACACTTTGGACGAAAATTCCAAGACGGAGACTAGAGAGAGAACGAGTGAAAGGAGTTCGAGGAGCCAGGAAAGGATCGTGATGCCATCCTTCCATCTCGGAGAACCAGTGCTAAGAGTTGAAGATCCAGCAGATTGAGGCTTCAGGGATTGGTCGAAATTACGTTTTGCAGTTCTTCTCTGTCTTTCCTACCTGAGATGTATACTTTGTTCATCTTCAATTCTTCTGTATTGAATATGAGTAGCTAAATTTGTAGAGCTTAGATTAGATGAACCCTAAGTATCCAGGGCTTTAAAGCGGTCACGGATCGGCAGTGATTAGATTCGAAATTCATTCAGTTTCTCCTTCATGTTTGATTTGTTCTTTGTTCTCTGTGTTTCTTGTCTGGTTTGGCCGCCTAGATTAGATTCTTGTTAAGCTAAGGATAGAAGCGAACGCTCGCCTTACTTTAAAACACCAAATCAAACAATTAACCTAATCATTGGAGTGTGCCTTTCGTAGGAACCAGTTAGGGTTAATCCACTGCAAGAGTAACTCATAAATCATTAGTAATTGCACCAGTTAATTAAGCCATTGCGAGAGGCGACCGTACCCGGGTGAATAATTAATCTTGGTAGCTAGATCGGATAGAGCGAACGTTCGCCAGTCTTAAACCTAAGGGTCAGGAGTTTTGGTGGTGTCGGTGAACTGAATGAACTAGAATCGAAAATCGCTGGTATGTTGATCTGGTGATCTAAGGGGGATTCGAAGTCTAAGCTTGCCTATCGTCTGTCTAAGTCAATCAACCAATCTTTCTGCATTTAAATTTCATTTCATTTCACCTTGCATTCTAGTATAGAAGTCGTGGAACTCACACCACGCACTACGTGTTTAACCTTGAATAAAATTGCCAACATATTTGAGTAAGCAAGTAGAAGAGGCCCGTGGAATACGATCTGCTTAGCTTCTAGCTTTGTAGTTATTTGATTGACCGCTCTACAACGGTTCATCAGTTGCGATCTCTACTTAGCCATGATTAAAGAATCCTGATAAGTTAGGTGGCCATGTTGACGAGTACAAGTCTACGAGTCTTATAATATGATTAATACAGTTAAGGTGTGAATGTCATAAGTACATTCTTGAGTTAAGTCATGGATGGTGTTACAAATAAGGTTGTGTATTATATTATGGATAGCTCTATGATGAATGCTTTGTGTTATTGTTATATGATAGTTGATCCTAATTCCTTGGGATCCCTATCATAGTTCTTTTTTTTATTTGAGCACGAAAGACTAACCCCGAGCTACCCACCAGGTTGTTAGAAGTTGCTTTTGAGCTTGAGCCTTGAGAAGCTCATTCGGTTTGTGGAGTGGTGTCTACAGTAATGCTAGGCTGGGACTTGAGACAAATGTTTTGATGTTTACTTCGAGACTTATTTTCACCAAGGGTTTTCCCAAGTGTTTAGGGCTCAGTTATCAAGTTAACATTTTATGATTAATTACTTTGTTAAAGGTTTTTCTAAAGTTTTATTTAAGTTTATTTTGAAGTTCCCCGGCCGGGGCATTTTGTTAAATATGTTAAGGTTTAAGCGTAGCACCCTCTTCAGTTTTATGTTTTCCGCTGTTTTAAATGGTAATTTGGTAATTCCCTTTATTTAAAAGTGAGGGTGTCACAGTACCTCCTCCGGGGCTGGGCAAGGTGTCGGCTCCGGGGGTGGGCATGGCGCCGGCTCCGGGGGTGGGCAGGGTGCCGACTCCGTGGCTGAGCGGGGCGCCGGCTCCGGGGCTGTGCTGGGCACCGGCTCTTGAGCTGGGCTTTGTCCTAGGCTTGGCCCATGATCTGTACTCGGGGCTTTGGCTCTCCAAGGCTCCGGGGGTAGTGCTGGAGTAGGCCTAGGCCGGGTGTAGTCTCGGTCCGGCATCCGAGCTGGGGCCGGATCGGCATCCGTCGTGTCCAAGCCGAGCTTGGTGGCCAAGATCACATCAATATGGACTCAAGAATAACCGCATGTTGTGCACGATACGATCTAACAAATGGCAGCTCGAGCAACAATGTCATGGATACCAAGGAAATGGGTGCCTATGGAGGATAAGGCTTACTACAGATGAGAGCGGTGTATGGACGGTAAAACAATTCAATCCGACACATCTGTGTTTGCGCAGCGTGCACAACGTCAATTCAAGGCAATTGGACGTTAGTGTGTGATGTGACCTTATTTCATACATATTTATCCTACGTTCTACCCTTGTTTTCTCCGTGATATGATCCTCATCCGTCCAAGTTTGCATGCATTTCGAGCCCTTTCGCACAAGTTGAGTTATTGTTGCCCAGGGGTCACTTGTGGCCCCATTTGACGTGTTTTTTAGTCTCTTTTGTGTACATTTCAGGTCAGGAAGTTGTAGTAGAGATGACAAGGAGTCCATAAGACCAAACGGAGGCCAAATCAGAGCTCGGATGAGGGAGAAACGAGCGAAGCAAAATTCCGGTCTGTGCAGATTTTAGGGTACACGACGTGTAGTTCTACACGTTGTGTATGCCCAGCAGATTTCTATATATTGACGATTTGTGGAGCTAAAATGGGGATTCTATCACTTCTCTTTCATCACCTACAACCCAAGAACACTCCATTTCGTCCCCAACACCTCTGGAACCCTAGGAGGCCATTTGAAGACCCAAATTGGAGCAATTGGAGCTAAGGATTGAAGTCCACAACCTTGGAGGAGAAGCTAGAAGTGGAGGATTGAAGATTGTCCAAGGATCCAAGCCATGGTGTTCTTGGTGATCATCTCTCTTTCTCTTTCCTTCATTTCCTTGGCCATGTGTGACTGATTTCCTAGGTTCTTCTTGGATTGATAGATAGTTGTGCTATGATAGAGGTTGATTGTGTAAACATGCTATGATTGATCTTGGATGTAAGAAGATGATCTCTAGACTTGTTGTTAATTCCATTGATTGCCATGTTTGCTTGATTTGGTCTATTCTTTGTGATGTAATTCATGAGAGTGCTTAGATTACATGGATTTTAGGTCTAGTGATTGAATGGAGTGTATTCTAAGAGATTAGATCATCTTAATTCAACCATAGTTGCATGATTTCTCTCTTGTGCATTTTATCGAACACTTGGTGTGCACTTGGTTTTTCTTTCATTTGAACTTTGATTGGTCTTTTGATGTTTCTCTTAGTGTTAAGACATTGATATGAGAGTATTATGTCTGGCCTTGTGGTCATAGAGTTTTAGGAGAGGATTTTGTGACTTGGCATTTCATCAAACACCTTTAGTACATCCTTAGTCACTCAGCTTGAGAGCGAGAGCCTAAGTCGAGTGGTTTCAGGATAGGGATTTAGTGCTATGAGAGTGCATTGAGTCTATAGATTGATTTGCATGGTCATCTGAATGCTTCCTCAACCATGAATGGCTTGTTTGTTCAATTAGATCTCTTGAGCATGATGAAACTACCCACCAAGAGAACCTCATTTGTCTTTGATTTGAACCACCTTTCTCTCTTGTTTAATCTTTGTTAGTATTGCCAATCTTTGCTTTTGTTTTTGAATTTCTTTTCAAACCAAACCAATTTCAAATGTCTAGACCGTCTATGAGAAGTGTGAGTATTGGTTTATGAGAGGACCCCGTGGAATACGACCTTGAATGTTGTGAGTTGAAATTCACACATCAGTGTGATAGCTGATGCAGTCACGCCCTTCGTCCAAGTACGCCCCCATATTCAAATCAATCTTCTCCGGACGGAGATTCATACTCAGTACAACAGGCATATTTCATACAAGAAAGCATGAAATGCAAGGAGCGGGCCATGGAGCATATATATGGTAACTGGGAGGAATTGTACAACGAGTTACCAACCCTCCTAAATTTTGTGCAAGATCGGAACTATGGGACGCAGGTTGAATTCGTCACGAAACTGGTTAATACGTCTGATGGAGATACAGTCCTCCAATTTGACCGGGTTTTTTGGAGTTTTCCCCCAGCATCGAAGGTTTCAAACATTGTCCTCCTGTGCTCGTCATTGATGGTACCTTCATGACTGAAAAATACAAGCACACACTACTCATGGCTAGTTGATACGACGGTAATAAGAACATTTTTACCATAGCCTTTGCAATTGTGGAAGTTAAGAGCAATGAGAACTGGGAATGGTTCTTTGAGTGCATCCAACTGCTAGTCACCCATAGATCCAGAGTATGTCTCATATCCGACCGACATGCTGACATCAAGAGTGCGATGGACAAAATCAGATATGGATGGCATTGGCGATGGTGCGCCCGCCACTATGTAAGCAATTACAAGAGCAAAGCGAAGAACGCAAAACTCAAAGGGTGGCTTATGGCTCTATGATGTGAACCGCTATAACCGTGCACTACAACAATATTGCTGAGTAACAGCAGACTTTTAACATGGGATTTATTGTCAGATAAGTATATGTACGACTGTAGCTATTGTTAGGTGTTACCTGTCAAGATCTATGAGATGTGGTTGACTAGGTGCAAACTTTGCTTCAACGTTGGATGAAAATATAACGAAATTGTTAGGGATGAAACAATAAACATAATAAAATATTCTAAGAATTGATAAAGCGTTTCTTCCTGCTTATTACATTGGGATATTCTGCCATTCCAAAGATGATAGGCTATCTAACTTACAGTTGTAGTTATGTTATCTTGAAAATCTTAACTGTGTCATAGTGATGTAATTGTTCATATCAATATGAAATTATATAGGCTCTTCTCATAGCCTGGCTCATCGATTAGAGATTCTCTTTTTAATAGGAAGCATCTTTTTATTCATTTGGATTTTAGGTGTACCTGGAATGCTGGTTTGTTTTTATGTTCATTAAGAACTCTTTTACTTCAAATATTTCTGTTATGCTTTGCCTTCTACTATAAAGATCATTCTGAATAGGTGCTACAATTTTCATACCTGTTCTGTATGGTCTGACTGTGTGGGTTCCTCGTTTTTTTGAAGTTGGATTAGCTGTACAAAGACTAGGCAAGTCATGAAAGTACAATGTAATGGTTTGCATTGCACATGTGGTATGTTTAATGTCACCCTTCCTTCTCCATATATAACTACTATTTATCAACAATTTGATTGAAATCGTTGATTACGTGGTGAATCTTTATAGGATGTCGTTTTTGCTTCTGTAGGTGAGAGGCGATACTTCCCATTATGATGTAGTTACAAACTTAGCTTGCATGTGGAGTGCTCTCAGTTGGTCTCAATTCAAGTTGGTAACCTTGTTCTTCTTCTTCTTCTTCTTTCACACATGATGTCATCAATACAATATCAAGTCCAAAGTTTCACATCTGGAACTTTGCTTTGTTTCTTGATTGATTTGCAGGAGTTTTGTGCATATTCAGTGTTCTTACTGAAATTAAACGAGATAAACACAACAAGATTAACGTGGTTCACCGACAGAGAGTCGGCTAATCCACGGAGAGAACGACGGCGGCTGATTTTATTAGAAGAAGAAGGAAGAGGAAGAAAAGAGATAGGTTACAGTAAAACCTACGCAGGTATATATAGTATTGGTCAATTACTAATCAGTCCAATACTATATATCCTTTACAATCCAGTCACCATAATTAACAGCCTCCCTCAAATTGATGTAGATCTCGACACATCAATTTGCCAGCTAAAAACCAATGTCTGCTTATGCAGACAGCCTTCGTGAGCAAGTCTGCTATCTGATTGTCTGTATTAAGATATTGTAACTTTATATCACCATCACGAACAAGCTCCCTTATGTAATGAATATGAGTCTGGATGTGTTTCGTCTTGTGATGAAGAACATGATTTGTGGCTATCTGAATAGCGCTGGTATTATCACCATACAGAGTAGCCTGCAGAGAAATGGTTACACCCAACTCAAGCAACAACCTAGTGATCCATACAAGCTCAGAGCATACCTCAGACATAGACCGATATTCAGCTTCTGTGGAGGACTTTGCCACACGATCCTGCTTCTTACACCGCCACGTAATGCAGGAATTCCCGAACTTGACACACCAACTTGAAGTCGATCTCCATGTATCAACACAACCAGCATAATCCGCGTCTGCAAACGCAGAAATAATTGTGCTGCCTGACGACGGAAAGAAGACGCCCACACGACGTGTGCCTTGTAGATATCGCAAAATCCTATAAACAGCTTGTAAGTGTGATTTACGCGGCTCCGACATGAATTGACTAACAACTTGCACCGAGTAAGCTAAGTCCGGACGAGTACAAGTAGTAAGGTAGATTAGACTACCGACCAGCTTCCGATATAATGACGGATCTGCCATAAGCTCACCAACTTCACGACTCAATTTAACATTCATATCCATCGGTGTGCTACAAGGTTTACACTCGGCATGTCGAGCAGTTTGAAGCAAGTCATCAATATACTTCTGTTGGCACACGAAAATACCTTTGTCAGACCGATGAATTTCGAGACCCAAGAAATAGGAAAGCACACCAAGGTCCTTCATGTGGAAATGACACTGCAATAGTTGTTTAACCATCTCAATCTCTGTCTTGTCATCACCAGAAAGTATCATATCATCCACGTAAAGTAATAACACTGTGATTTTATCTCCCGATTTCTTTGTAAACAACGATGGATCATTAGGGCTTTGAGCAAAGCCACTCTGCACAATAGTAGACTGAAATTTCTCAAACCAAGCTCTCGAGGCTTTTTTAAGACCATACAACGAACGATGAAGACGACAAACAACATCCCCCACAGATGACTTATCAAACCCCGGTGGACATTCCATGTAAACTGTCTCCTTTAAATCCCCGTGAAAAAAAGCATTCTTCACGTCCATCTGCAGTAGAGGCCACCCTCGTTGAGAAGCAACAGCAAGTAATGTACGGACCGTAGGCATTTTCGCTACTGGAGCAAAAGTTTCTTCATAATCAATACCATGTTCTTGACGAAATCCTTGAGCCACTAACCTTGCTTTATAATGATCAATAGACCCATCTGGTCGATGCTTGAGGGTGTAAACCCATCGGCTTCTGATGACCGAAGTTTGAGGAGGACGAGGCACAAGACTCCAAGTATTATTTTCGGCTAAAGCAGTGAGTTCAGCCGTCATGGCATCACGCCATGCTGGAAAGGACTCGGCCTCACGAAAGTTGGAAGGAATGGGTGGTGCATTAGGTGAATCGATAGCTTGAAAGGCAACGAAATCGTGATAGCGGGAAGGTTTTTGACCACGAGTTTCCCTATGTGGTCGGTTGGGACGAGGGTTGGTTGACGTAACTTGCATGGTGTTAGAGGAGGTTATGGGATTGGATGTGGAGTGGGGTGTGTGAAGATGAGTGTGCATGGTAGGGGACGTGTCTTGCATGGTAATCGGAGTCATGGGAATTGGTGTAACAGAGGTGTTTAATATAGGAAAAGGAACAGGTGTTGGAGAGGTATTGGGACTTGAATTAGGTGGGTCAGATGAAGCTAATGGAGGAGAAGGAGATGGCATTGGGTCGGTTGTGATTGGTGATATGTTTGGTTCATCATAATTACTTAGAGAAAGGGAGAAGAGGCTAGGGTGAGGAGCTTTGGAAGCCGGAACAGTAGTAGTACCTGTATAATAAAATTGGTGTTCTTGGAAGAGAACATGATAGGCAATCCACATTCGACGTTGAGCAGAATTATAACACAAGTAACCCTTGTGGTGATCTGAATAACCCATGAAGACACAACGAGCAACCTTAGACGTCAACTTTGTCTGCTCCGTACGAGGAAGAAGAACGAAGCAAACACAACCAAAAACTGGCAACATTGAATAGGATGGAACACGACTATATAGAGAAAAATACGGAGTAGTATCTTGAAGAGTCGAAGTAACTTGACGATTAATCAAGTAAACCACAGTCTGCAGTACCTCCGACCAAAATCTGGGAGGAACACGAGATTGAAGAAGAATAGCTCGTGCGAGCTCGAGCACATGTCGATTTTTTCGCTCCACTAGACCATTCTGTTCAGAAACCCCTGGACAAGACTGTTGATACAAAATACCATGTTGCTTATAAAGGTCCCTTAAGGCATTAGAGTTGTATTCACCTCCCGGATCAGATCGAAACATCTTAACTGTCTTATGAAATTAAGTTGTGACCATCTTAATAAACTCTGTAGCAACAAGAAGAAGTTCCGATTTAGATCGAAGCATATAAACCCATGTAAATCGCGTAGCATGATCAACGAAGAGAGCAAAATATCGATATCCAAGGCGAGAAGTGACCGGAGAGGGACCCCATAAGTCTGTATGAACCAGATCAAACGGGTGAGTAATAATGGTGTCACTGGAGCTAAATGGTTGCTTACTTGCTTTCGCTTCAATACAATGTGTGCAAGAGTGAATAGAATCATCAATAACTTTCAAATTCAACCGAACAGGTAACAAATGATGTTTAACCATAAACTTGAGTCTAGCTGAGTGTGGATGGCCAAGACGAGAATGCCATAACTTCCACTTATTAATTGAAGCTAACTGACTAGAAAAACAACTTAAAGCCAAAAAACTACTTGATGATGAACCAAAATCAGCCGAATCCATATATTCCCTTATACAACTCCTACTTTATGTTGCCTCCCTGAAATCAACCGGCAACGATCCCAAGTAGAAGCTACGTTCGTCTTTACTACCCCGTCCTATCAGTCTCCCGCTCTTCTGATCGTGCACAACATATCCAGACCGAGAGAAGGTAACCTGATGACACTAGATTTGACGTGATTATCAGCCTCATTTAAGCGACATTTCTTTGCTTAAGACATGGTTTATAGGGTAGAATAACGAATATTCAATCGATTGCCCTATCTCGTGCCATTTGTGTTACCTTGGCCCGTTCGGGGTGATGGTCTTTTAGTATTTTCAGGTTAGCACAGGTGTTCGCCATCAAATGTGGTAGCCAAGGACGTGTCTAAGGCTTTGGAACCCCGAGGAATCACACCCGCATCAACCAGAAAAGTCATTCAACCCAAAAGAATTCCTGCCCCATTTACACATATATTTTCGGCAAAAATACCCTTGGGTTTTCACCGAAAATGGAATAAGAAATCCACTGTCCCGATCAAGAAGAAATTTTCGCCGAAAAGTATTGGTATTTTTGGTCGAAAACCCTAAGCCAAATCAACCAGGAGAAACAGACGGGATCGAGTGACATTTGAACAGATATTTTTGCCAAAAATATCCTTGGATTTTCGGCAAAAATCCTAGTGGAAAAGCAGAAATCGCCGGTTAGGTATAAATACTGAAACGCGTGGCTTAATAGGGGAGATCGGATTTTACACAAAAACACAGACGGGACGAAAAATCCCAAGACTGAGAAATAGAGAGAACGAGTGGATAGAGTTCAAGGAGCCAGGAACGGATCGTGACGCCATCCATCCATCTCGGAGAGCCGGTGCTAGGAGTTGAAGATCCAGTAGATTGAAGCTACCAGGAGTCTTCGAAATTAGGTTTTACCGTTCTTCTCTGTCTTTCCTACCTGAGATGTATTCTTTGTCTGTCTTCGATTCTTCTGTATCGAATATGAGTAGCTAAACTCTTAGAGCTTAGACTAGATGAAGCGGTCACGGATCGGCGGTGATTAGATTCGAATTCATTCAGTTTCTTCTTCTTGTTTGACTTGTTCTTTGTTCTTTGTGTTTCTTGTCTGGTTTGGCCACCTAGATTAGATTCTTGTTAAGCTAAGGATAGAAGAGAACGCTCGCCTTACTTTAGAACATCAAGTTGAACAGTTAACCTTATAATTGGAGTGTGCCTTTCGTAGGAACCGATTAGGGTTGATCCACTACAAGAGTAACTCATAAATCGTTAGTAATTGCACCTGTTAATTAAGTCGTTACGAGAGGCGACCGTACCCAGGCGGCTAGTTAATCTTGGTAGTTAGATCGGATAGAGCGAACGTTCGCCAGTCTTAAACCTAAGGGTCAGGAGTTATGGTGGTGTCGGAGAACTGAATGAACTAGAATTGAAAATTGCTGATCTGTTGATTGTCTATGCCTTGGTGATCTAAGGGGGATTCGAAATCTAAGCTTGTCTGTCTTCTGTCTTAGTCAATCAATCAATCGTTAATTCGCTTTAATTTCATTTCAACCTGTCTTTGTTCTTTTAGTATAGAAGTCGTGGAACCCACACCACGCACTAAGTGTTTTTAACCTTGAATTTAAATTGCCAACACATTTGAGTAAGGAAGTAGAGGAGACCCGTGGAATACGATCTACCCTAGCTTCACAGCTTGGTAGTTATTTGATTGACCGCTATTCTGCAGCCCATCAAATTGGCGCCGTTGCCGGGGACTCTTCTATTTCATTGAAAGAAGAGTTGGCATTTTTAATTCTTCTACCTTTCCATATTTCATTTCCATCACACTTCGATTTTACACCGGTTGTGTTTGTTTTTGTCTCTTGCAGATCATAGCAGGTACAGAAATAGATCACTTCCGTTCCATCTTCCTTTACCGCAATGGCTGCTCCTAAGAGTATTGCGGACTACAATAAGCCGCATGCTTCCAACTTTCGATCTTCCATCACCGTGCTTTCTAATGACGATGATCCTGATTATGAGATTAAGATTCCTCTCCTAGAACTAATCTCTAGGGACATACAATTCGAAGGAAGACCAGATGACAACCCCTGCACACATATAGATGACTTTCTGGCTGTCTGTGACACTTTCAAGTCTGGGAACCTCAACAAGAATACTTTATATCTCCGAGATTTTCCGTTCTCTCTCCGAGGTGCAGCTAAGCATTGGCTTGCAAGCAAACCACCATGCCATTACACTAACTGGGAGGCATTAGCTCAAGATTTTGTTGAGGAATACTTTCCCCCCGCTAGGACAACTGCTTATAAAGACCGCATCTCCAGATTCACTCAGAGGGAAGATGCAAGCCTGTATGACACTTGGAATGAATTCCAATCTCTTCTCTTCAACTGTCCTCACCATGGGTATGAACAAAGACAGCTGACTGAATTCTTTGCTCATGGTATGCGCGAAGAATCTGCAAATTGGGTCAACTCCCTAGCTGGCGGAGATTGCACCGCCCTTACTCCTCAAGATGCTCTTCTGCATTTCGATAGCTGTGCTTCAAAATCTAGAAACTGGGAGAGACAAAGAGAAGGAACCAAGAGTCCGATGAGCGTTGCAGAGCAGATCAAAACGGAGGTTCAGAAACATCTACAAGCGGTTGGTATTCCTCTCGATCCCCCGTCAGCTACCATCTTTTCGGTTGACTGTAGATGGTGTGGATCCTGTGCTCATAACGGTGGAAGCTGCCTCAACTTCGGCACAACAGAAGTTTGGTCTACAGAAGAGATAAACTTCATTGATCAGGGCTTCGCTAACAATCAGAAAGACTATGCCGGTTACAAAAACTACGTGCCACGGAACCAGAGTAACCGGTCAGTAGATCCTCATTATAGACCTCCAGGATTCATAGGAGGACAACACCAGTTTCAAGCAAAGCCCTACTACAATAGAGACATAGACTATGAGAAGAAGTTCGATCAGATTATGAGCAGACTTGACGACCACGACATTCAATTAAAAGCTCAGGCTGCACTCAATCAAGGACAGAGAGCTCAAAGCCAGAGGATAGAGGATGCTATAAGCAATATGACTAAACTCTTTACTAGCAATCCTCTCCTTAATCCAGCAGCATTTCAAGCAGACTCTGGCGCAAAGAGCGAACATGCTCAAGCTATTACCACCAGGAACGGCAAGCAAACAACTGATCCAAAGGTTCCAGAACCTGACGTAATACCAGATACCAGTGCTGCCATGGATATGCCAGAAATTGAGGATATCACAGAAGAGGAAGAAGAAGCATCTGCTCCTCCTCCTCCCAAGATAGCTCCTGAGCCTGTCTTGGCGCCATATGTACCTCAGATCCCTTTCCCAAAGGCTGCAATGAGCAGAGCCAAGGATCATGACACTCAATATAAGAAGTGGGACAATGTTCTTAAGACTGCAGAGATCAATATACCAGTGACAGAAGCTGTAGAGATTATACCACCACTGATAAGTTCTTTAAAGACCTAGTGAAAAAAGTGAAGAACGGAGAGGCATACTCTGTCACGCTTACTAATGAATGCGCTTCTATTCTCGGTGCGCCATCTCCCATACGACAGCCGCCACCACCCCCAGTTAAGTGTTCTGATCCTGGTTCTTTTACATTTGGCATTAAAATGGATCACAGTCTGGCTAATTCGGGTGCTTCTATTAATGTTATGCCTGTTTATCTATATGAGTAGCTGAATCTAGGGCAGTTAAAACTGATTACTCTGCATCTAGTGTTAGCCGATAGGTCTGTTAAACTACCTAGGGGAATAATAGAAGATGTAGCTGTCTGCTGTGGTTCGTTTACTATAATTGCAGATTTTGTTGTTTTAGATACTCGCGAGTCAGACGGAACACTTATCCTAGGTCGACCTTTCTTAGCAACTGCTGGTGCAAATATTAACTGCAAACAAGGCCTGTTAACTTTGAGTGTAGGACAGGAGAGTGTCGCATTCCGCATTAAAGATAGCATGAGATACTATGTTGTTCAAGATGATAACTGTTATACTGTTGATCCCTTAGAGTTGGCCTCGGCCAACTTTGTTACTAATGCCTTATCTAGTGATCCGCTAGAGTTGTGTTTGATTTCAGGGATTGACAATGCATTAGAAGATCCAGAGCAGCGCCTATGGCAGGATGAGTTAGACGAGCAGAAGGCGACATTCACACCCATCACTGCGCCTACACACATCGAGCCAGCATCGAGTCGGATTACTACCTCATACGAGAATCCGCCAGAACTCACTTTGAAGGAGCTGCCTGACCAACTAGAGTACGCATTTCTGGGGAAGGACTGCCAGTTACCAGTCATCATCAATTCGAATCTATCTCCCGAGCAGAAAGAGCAACTAATCAGGCTACTCAAGAAGCATGTCAGAGCTATTGCCTAGCAGTTAGCAGACATCAGAGGCATCTCTGAAACCTTCTGCAAACATCGGATAGTCGTTGATGAAGAATTCAAACCAGTCAGACAACCACAACGCCGACTCAACCCTCTGATGCAGGAAGTTGTAAAGAAGGAAGTACTCAAGCTTCTAGATGCCGATATCATTTATCCTATTGCCGACAGTCCTTGGGTCAGCCCGACTCAAGTCGTTCCGAAGAAAGGAGGAATCACCGTCATCCCTAATCCGAAGGGTGAGCTCATCCCGACTCGCACGATTACCGGATGGAGAGTCTGTATCGATTACCGACGACTCAATGATGCCATGAAGAAGGACCACTTTCCACTGCCGTTCATTGATCAGATGCTTGAACGACTGGCTGGTCATGAATACTACTGTTTCTTAGACGGGATGTCCGGTTACTTCCAGATTCCCATCGAGCTTGATGATCAAGAGAAGACGACTTTCACCTGCCCGTTTGGTACGTTTGCTTATCGTCGTATTCCTTTTGGTTTATGTAATGCTCCCGCTACCTTTCAGAGATGCATGCTTGCTATATTTGGAGATCTGGTAGAGAATGTGGTGGAGGTATTCATGGACGACTTCTCCGTCTATGGGGATTCATTTTCAAAGTGCCTGGCTAATCTGGACAAGGTACTAGCTCGTTGTGAGGAAACCAACCTAGCTCTTAGTTGGGAGAAATGTCACTTCATGGTTACCGAAGGTATTGTTCTGGGCCATAGGATCTCTAAGACCGGTATAGAAGTTGATCGCGCCAAGCTTGAGACCATCGCTAGCTTGCCACCGCCGACCTCAGTTAAGACAGTGCGAAGTTTCCTCGGTCATGCTGGATTCTACGAAGATTCATCAGAGATTTCTCCAAGATCACTCTTCCAATGATGAAGCTTCTTGAGAAAGATGTTCCTTTCGTATTTGATAAAGCTTGTCTTGAAGCCTTTGAGACTTTGAAGACTCAACTCACCACCGCACCGATTCTTACAGCACCAGATTGGAATCTTCCATTCGAGATTATGTGCGATGCTAGTGACTTCATCATTGGCACGGTTCTTGGTCAGAGAAAGGAGAAGAGATTCCATCCTATCTACTTTGCTAGCAAGACACTCAATGATGCTCAGAGAAACTACACTACCACAGAGAAAGAACTTATGGCCATCGTTTTCTCCTTTGACAAGTTCAGACAGTACCTGGTTCTTTCACATACCATTGTCTACACAGATCATGCTGCCCTGCGCCATCTATTAGCCAAGCAGGACTCAAAGCCACGTCTCATCCGATGGATCCTTCTCCTCCAAGAGTTTGACATAGAAATTAAAGATAAGAAAGGAGCAGAGAACTTAGCGGCGGATCATCTTTCCCGACTGGAGGAATCACAAACAGGTAAGTCTATTACCCCTATCAATGATTCTTTCCCTGACGAGCTGTTGCGTGTTGAAACGTATGAACAGGTTAACAACATAGTTATCGAGCCCTGGGCAATCCCTCACGCTCAAGATCTGAGTAATGCAACCGACTCGGAAGAACCATGGTATGCAACTTTGGCTAATTACCTCTCTCACGGCATTGTACCTCCTGAGCTGGATTTCAATGCACGCAAGAAGCTCTTTAAAGAAGCCAAGTCATACTTTTGGGATGAGCCCTTCTTATACCACATCAGTATTGACGGAATGATCCGGAGATGTGTCTCTTACATCGAAGCAGCTGACATTATGCGTAAATGCCATGAAGGACAGTTCGGAGGACACTTCGGAGGCAACCGCACTATGAAAAAGGTACTCGAAACAGGTTTTTATTGGCCTTCAATCTTTAGTGATTGTGATGCTTTTGCTCGACGTTGTGATGTGTGCCAGCGATCAGGTAACATCTCTAACCGTAATGAGATGCCCCAAATTGTTTCTTTAACTGTTGAAATTTTTTATGTTTGGGGAATTGATTTTATGGGTCCGTTCACACCCTCCAACGGAAACAAGTACATCCTTGTAGCCGTTGATTATGTTTCTAAGTGGGTGAGGCTGAAGCCCTACCCACTAATGATTCAAGAGTGGTGGGTCGATTCCTTACCCGTCTTTTCACGCGTTTTGGTTCACCGCGCTTCATCATAAGCGATAGGGGTACCCACTTCCATGGACAATTCGACCGGGTGTGCAAACGCTTTGGCGTCACCCACCATATGTCCACAGCTTATCATCCTCAAGCAAATGGTCAAGCGGAAGTGACGAACCGTGAACTCAAACGAATTCTTGATAGGACAGTTGGCCGGTCCCGCAAGGACTGGTCATCTAAGCTCAATGATGCCTTATGGGCTTATTGAACTGCCTACAAGACTCCCATCGGTTCCTCACCGTATCAGCTGGTCTATGGCAAGGCATGTCATTTGCCAGTTGAGCTTGAGCACAAGGCATTATGGGCTAACAAAGAGTTGAACATGAGCTATGCAGTAATAGGTAATATGCGTCACGACCAGATCGCTGAGCTTGAGGAGCACCGACTCCACGCATATGAGAGCACGAAGTTATACAAAGAGCGCACAAAGAAAATTCATGACTCTCAATTGAGGACGATCAAGCAGTTCTACCCCGGAGATGAAGTCCTCTTATATAACTCTCGTTTGAAGCTCTTCCCGGGTAAACTGAAGTCCCGTTGGTCCGGCCCTTACACCGTGGTGCGGCAGACATCGTTAGGCAGTGTCCTCATCAAATTGCCTGATCAGAAGCCGTTTATGGTCACCGGGCATCGGCTTAACAAGTATCTGCAAGGACTAGCTATCTCCTCCATTGACGTGCACTACTTTGCTTTAAAATCATGACACAAATCCAGGTATCGTCTGGCTCACGGACGTTAAACAAGAGCACTTCGTGGGGAGGCAACCCACGGCTGGAGTCAGTTGTTTTCATTTTGAGTCGTTCTGTTTTAAACCCCCGCCCCCTCTTTGTTAAAAAAAAGAAGAAGAAAAACAACACTGCCGACTGTTTTGAAGTGTTATTTTTGGTGAAAATTCCCCACTATTTTCGCCGAAAATTCATGTGTACTTTCAACCCGTTTCTCCTGTTTCAACTTTTCGACCGAAAACAACCTATCTTTTCGCCGAACCGGATTTTGATTTTACTAGAAATTTTTGTCAAATATTTTCAATTATTTTTGCCGAAAATTTTGTGTTTTGGGCCGACTATTTATACCGGTTTCGAAAACTAATTTCCCCCCCCCCTCATCCGAAAATTTCACGCACCACCAAAGAAATTTTTTCTCTGTTCGCCAATCGCCGTCCAACCGCCGCCGCCTCCTTGTTCGTCGACCGGCCGCCGCCTCCTTGGCCGCCCTTCTCCCCTTCTTAGCCCGCGGTTCAAACCCTAGAATAAGAGCTCCACAGCTCCGGTTCCTCTCGACCTAGTTTTCAAGCTCTTTTCGTCGTTTTCCCGGATTTCCAATCATTTTCTCGAGTCATGTCTTCACGGTTAGTTGTTCAGCCCTTGATTGTGAATCTTTTGGCTTTTTGACTTTCAGTTTTCGGCATGGTTGACTTTGGTTGACTTTTTGGTTCTCCCTCAATTTTCATGATTGCTATATCGGTGTCAATTGGCTAGGTTCTGGCATTTCTTTCTGACCCCTTTTACGGCTCGTGACTTGTTGTCTATGTGATTATGTTTATGAATCATTCCATTCCGCATGCTTGCTTAATTGATTGACAGTTCTTTCTTGCTATCTCTCGATTCAGTGATATCTCGTTTTTATTTGCTTGCCCTTGTCAACCTAAGTGTGGGGTAGGATTCTTGTCTTCTGATGCTGGTCTTTTCTGAGTTGTGTTTTACAGGGCTCCCAAACGTTTTAAGACCACCAGTGTAGATCGAGCGCAGCGATCCTCAGCTCGCCAGAACAGGACACCACCCTCCCGACCAACCGCACCAGCTGCACAAACATCGAGGGCCGTGGCCATCATCCCCGAGGATGCTCCAACCCCTGTGACTCCTATCGCGTCTATTCCTACACCTGCCAATGGGGCCCTACATCCTTTCATCGCAGCCCTGGAGCCACACCAGCTAGAAGTATTTCAGAAGATCAAAGACATTCCTCCGGCGAAGGTGGCAGTTCTTTCTCTAGACAGTCTTAAGGCGCACAATCCGGCCTGGCACTCCACCGTCGACACCGCCCTTCATAAAGCCGGTTTACGAGTGCTGACCGCTCATGGCTCCCCCTACCCGCTTGTCGCTCTTCAGGAATTCTGGAGTTCATTCCGGCGCCTCACCCCGAAGCCATACGTGAGCAGAAATTCGTATCCTTCCACCTCGGTGGTGTTCTCCACGAGAAGTCCATTCAAGAGTTCGGCCACCTGCTGGATCCGTACGTCGACCTCGATACAACATTAGATGGCTTCAAGGACACATACTCCATCACGAGTGCTCCTTACCCAGACGTGTGGAGATGGGCCTCCTGCGAAGATGAGATTTCACCTATCGTCAACCCCACGGTCGGTGACATCTTTCACCCTATTCTTAAATTCTTGCATTATGTTTGGGTGCAATCTTTGTGTTATTGCAGCAAGACGAGCCGTCACCATGTTTCTTTGGAGGAGCTCGTATTATTCCGTGCTGTAGACGAGGATGCCAACCTGCATCCCGGATGGTGGCTTGCACGATTCTTTCACAAGCGCACTACCGCCAAGAAGCTTCCTTCTGAGCTTCCATGAGGACCTATCATTTCAATTCTGATCGACAATCTCCAGCTCGGTGACAAATGGGGCCCCGACATCCCTCGTGTCCCAGTTGAGCATATAGGTGCTGAACTCGCCATAGCACGGGGCATCGACCTTTCAGCGGATTTTGAGCATTGCACATCGCTCCCTCACCGCATTCCCCAGTCAGTTGAACGGCCGCTCTCGCGAGCGCAAATCACCGCGGAGATGAATGAGAGGCTGGCGCGTATTGAGAAGTGGCAGCTAGACTACTCGGCTGGTTCGCTTCAATGGCAGAAGGACCGAGTAGCACATGAAGAGACTCAGAACGAGCGTTGGACCATTCTTCAGCAATTCATGGCCGACCAGTATGCCAAACACACAGATAATATCGCATGGCGACAGCAGTTGGAGCAGCGGCTTGGCATTTCTCCTCTTCCGACCCCGCCTCCACCCCCACCCTCAGAACAGTGATCAGGTTGTTCCTATCCTTTCCATTTCTTTTCTTTCTTCTTTTCAGATCTCGATCCACTTTTATTCTGTGTGGATCCGGGCCACTTGTCCCGGTATCCTTTTTGTTCTTTTTGTTGTTTGTGTTTTGTAGGATTTTGAGTAGCTACTCTGCGCCAGCACAGACTCTTCGTACACTACCACTACACCGCCCATCACCTTTCAGGTTCCTCGTATCTCTCTCCTTTAGTTTGGTCCTGTGAGGACACAGAACAGTCTAAGTGTGGGGTAGGATGTTAGAGAACCATGCATGATCTTGATTGCCTATATCTTTGTGTGCCTCGTGATTCCATTTCAGTCTCTCTAGCATTAGAATGGCTCAGTTCTTGATTCTTGATGTTAAGTTGTTGTTCAAACTTTCATAATGATGCTTAAACTGCTTAACTTAGAACTTGAGAACTAACTTGTATGCTTTGATGCTAAATTGCCTGGTCAGAACAAAATTTTTAAAATCACACTTGTAGTTTGTAGCCTTGATTGCATGAAAATGACCAAATCCGACTAGCAAACCAACTGTGAGCTTTTGATCCATTGCACGTAACTTGCAATTTCAATTCTTTCTGAGTGGTAATATGTTTGCTTGAATGAGTTAGAATTTGCATGAGGCCTACTCGAGACCACACGATGACACGAGTTCTAGAATGATAGGGGCACCTAGATTCAGCTACTAAGCCATATAGCCTACCTAACGATAAAATCCATTAGGTGTAGACCCTTGAGCTTGGCCTGTTCTTTCGGTTCGATATACATTATAGCCATTTCCCATTCTTTCATTCCCCGTTGATCCCCTGTGGTTGTAGTTCTAGATTGACCTACCGGAAGTCGGTTTGTGGTAACCTACCTATAGCCATTAAACAGGTGGTCTTAGCTATTATGTCCAGACGTGTAAACCCCTCTAGCAACTAAAAGAAAAATCGGCACAAAAGAAAGAAACTAGAAAAAGAAGAAAAGAAGCAAGTTTCAAAAGAAAATGAAAAGAAGAAAAATCAAAAAAGCCAAAAAGTTTCAAAGTTTTAGTTCAATAAAACGTTCTTCTCCCTACAAATGGAAGAACGAAGTCAAAAGAAAAGTCAGAAAAGAAAAAAAATGTGTAAAGAAAAATAAAAAGTGCTAGGTTGCTTGAGGGTATCATAGGACGAGCGTTCATTATTCCACCCGTGTCTGGTTAGACGGTAGGAAGCCATAGGCTAGATTCGAGGGAAGTTAGTCGAAATCTACACCGCACAAAGCCATCATCATACATTCCCATCATCCATCGCATCATAAACCCAAGTAGTGTAGAATTCATTACGGTCCTAGCAGGGAAGTCCTTATTGACTAGTTACTCGTGTTGTCACAGTGGTGGAGATGTGGTCGAAATGCAAACTTATGACAGAATTCAGTAACAGAAAATGATTGAGAGCAGAAACATGTCCTTAAACACAGAGAGTGAGAGTTCCCATTGTACTAAATATATCCTGTGTGCGGAGTCTGGTCGGTTAGGTCAAATCCGTGCATAATTGGTTGCTGCTACTTGTCGTGTGCAGATTATTAGTGAGACCAGGTAGTTTGGCTGATCTGTATGCATGTTAGGTTTCTTGTTCTAGGATCTATCGGTCTAATAATTCATTGTGTTTGATTGAGCTCCAATTTAATCGATCTTATCATCTATGAACATGAGCGTTTCTATTCAGTTTGCTTGAGGACAAGCAAAAGCTTAAGTGTGGGGTATTTTGGTGACACTAGATTTGACGTGATTATCAGCCTCATTTAAGCGACATTTCTTTGCTTAAGACATGGTTTATAGGGTAGAATAACGAATATTCAATCGATTGCCCTATCTCGTTCCATTTGTGTTACCTTGGCCCGTTCGGGTCTATTTTTATGGTTTTCTAGTATTTTAATGTTAGCACAGGTGTTCGCCATCAAATGTGGTAGCCAAGGACGTGTCTAAGGCTTTGGAACCCCGAGGAATCACACCAGCATCAACCAGAAAAGTCATTCAACCCAAAAGAATTCCTGCCCCATTTACACATATATTTTCGGCGAAAATACCCTTGGGTTTTCGCCGAAAATGGAATAAGAAATCCAAGCTTGTGGTCTAAGGGGGATTCGAAATCTAAGCTTGTCTGTCTTCTGTCTTAGTCAATCAATCAATCGTTAATTCGCTTTAATTTCATTTCAACCTGTCTTTGTTCTTTTAGTATAGAAGTCGTGGAACCCACACCACACACTAAGTGTTTTTAACCTTGAATTTAAATTGCCAACGCATTTGAGTAAGGAAGTAGAGGAGACCCGTGGAATACGATCTACCCTAGCTTCACAGCTTGGTAGTTATTTGATTGACCGCTATTCTGCAGCCCATCATAACCACACAACCATTATCTGTCAACTGCCCAACTGAAACAAGATTCGGAACCAATGACGGAACATGTAAAGTGTCGCGACGAGTAAACTGAGATGTCCGTAAATCACCAATTCCAACAATCGGCAACTTGGCCCCATTGGCAACTTGAACGGCCACATTATGAAGAGGTCTATAATTTGAAAGATCGAAAGAACTACCAGTCATATGATTAAAGCAAGTAGAGTCGAGATTCCATGGATGAATAATACCTGTAGTTTCGAAAGTTGAAAAGGCAGCGTTTAGGGCAGTCAGGAGAGTTTGCTGAATTGCCTGTTGAACCATATTTTGAATATCTACAGCTTGAACACCAACTGATGAGAATGATTAGATTTCTGATGGAGTGATTGAGCTAGTTGAATAAGCTGCTCCACGTGAGGAGGAAGAGGATGAAGAACCAGCTCCAGATGAAGTCCCATATGATCCTGGTTGTCCATTATTATTGCGAAAGACCCGTTTGCGACACCCATTTTGCTATGCTGGCACCAACGCCTTCCTTATCAGATTTTTCAGCAGAGACAACCTTTATGGATGTAGAGGGTTTCACGACCGTGCCGTCAAGATAAGGTAGCATGATGACACTCGATTTGACGTGATTATCAGCCTCATTTAAGCAACATTTCTTTGCTTAAGACATTGGTTTTAGGGTAGAATAACGAATATTCAATCGATTGCCCTATCTCGTGCCATTTGTGTTACCTTGGACCGTTTCGGGTCTATTTGATGGTTTTCTAGTGTTTTTGTGTTAACACAGGTTTTTGCCGTCAAATAGCGTAGCCATGGACGTGTCTAAGGCGTAGGAACCTCGAGGAATCAAACCGGAATTGATCAAAGGAGTCAATCAAGTCAAACCAAAAATCTGCCATTCACACTTACAGTTTCGGCGAAACCAGGCCCCGTTTCGGCGAAATCAACAATACAAATCAGCTGATGCCAAGTGAAGACTGATTTCGGCGAAACCATTAAGCTCTTCGGACCGAAATGCAAGGCAGAGAAATCATGGCCATTTACACAAGAATTTTCGCCGAAACTATCCCTATGGTTTCGGCGAAAATATCAGCTCAGCCCGGCCCAACTAGGGTTAAGTATTTATACTTAATCCGGCGGCCCGAAGAGACACACAATTCATAATTCGAAAAACAGAGTTTTTGGGAAAAAATCATAATTAATCATAATACAACTTTTCGAGATTAGGATTTCTCTGAAGTTCTGGAGCGAAGAGTTGGAGTTCGAAGAACCAGATAGAGATCGTGACGCCATCCCTTCCATCTCGGAGAACCGGAGCTAGGAGTGCAACTTACTGAAGATCGGAGTCTGTCAGAGTCGTCTGAATTAGGTTTTTCAGATCCTTTTCTGTTCTTCCTTGCGATGATGAACTCTGTCTTTGTCTTTGTGTCTTTTGTAATGATCATGAGTAGCTAAACTCGTTAGAGCTTAGACTAGATGAACCCTAAGTGACCCAGGGCTTTAAAGCGGTCACGGATCGGCGGTGATTAGATTCGAGAATCAATCAGTTCTTTTTCATGTTTGATTCGTTCTTCATTGTTCATGTTTCTTGTCTGGATTGATCACCTAGATTAGATTCTTGTTGAGCTAAGGATAGAAGCGAACGCTTGCCTTACTTTAGAACATCGAATTGAACAATTAACCTTATAATTGGAGTGTGCCTTTCGTAGGAACCGGTTAGGGTTAATTCGCTGCAAGAGTAACTCATTAATCACTAGTAATTACACCAATTAATTAAGTCGTTGCGAGAGGCGACCGTACCCGGGCGGCTAGTTAATCTTGGTAGTTAGAACGGATAGAGCGAACGTTCGCCGGTATTAAACCTAAGGGTAAGGAGTTATGGTGGTGTCTTAGTAATTGATTGAATAAGAATCAAAATCCACTGATCTGTTGATTGCCAATGCTCTGGGGAACGAAGGGGGATTCAAAGTCTAAGTTCGTCTGTCATCCTTGTTTCCAAACCCTAATTCTCAATCTGCTTTAGTTTAATTTGTTTTAATTTTTCTGCATTTCTTAGAAGTAGAAGTCGTGGAACTCACACCACGCACAACGTGTTTTTCCTTGAATAATTTGCTAGTTCTGAAGTAGCCAATCATTTGAAGGCCCGTGGAATACGATCTATCCTAGCTCTTGAGCTTGATAGTTATTTGATTGAACCTGCTCATCACAACGACGGTTCCATCATAGCAACAATCGGCCTTGAACAAGGAATCGGAATTGAAAGGCCCACAGATCATAATTCTTACCGTTCAACTTAACGGCCAACAAATCGGAGATAGCTGAAGTCATATCGGAGCTTATGGATATGAGCAAAGAACCACCGAAGAAGATGATACTGACAGCGAAAGAGGGAGATCGAAATAGCACCGAATAATATCGACGACAACGGATTTATGAATAGATCACTTGAGGCTCTGATACCATGAAATTAAACGAGATAAACACAAGATTCACGTGGTTCACCGACAGAGAGTCGGCTAATCCACAGAGAGAACGACGGCGGCTGATTTTATTAGAAGAAGAAGGAAGAGGAAGAAAAGAGATAGGTTACAGTAAAACCTACGCAGGTATATATAGTATTGGTCAATTACTAATCAGTCCAATACTATATATCCTTTACAATCCAGTCACTATAATCAACACTTACGTATGATAACATGGACCAGGTAAGGATGCATACAACTTAAGTTATGTCGTACTGCCTTAGTCCATGATCGTACTCTTTAAGTTTTGCCTTTTGAAACAACTGCAGGCTATAAACCGTGCTGGTGAGAAACAAAGGTTCTGAAGCTGCTTTGACTACTGTAAGTTGCCATTCCTTCCTTTAGTATAACTCAGAATAAAAGCCATGGTCAAGTCGATAAAATTAGTTTTAGAATTTTCAGTTGAACTTTGCAAGATACTAGTGTTTTGACAGCATGAATTTTGGGTTGAACAGCAGCTAGAGATGTTTGAGCATCAGTTGAAGTAAGACTTTCAATGGCGAACAATCAAGTTCATCACCAAAGAGTGCAAAGAGTTCTGAGATTTTATAGAGTGCAAAGAGTTGAATGTTTCAGTCTTTCTTTGTTATAGAGTTCGTTATTTTCAACAAGACAAAGCCAATTGCCTGTATTGTAATCTTAGTTGAGTGTTCAGTAATTTAGAGCCACAGAACTTCAGACAGAAACAAAGTAGTGAATATCAGAAAAAGATCATGACTTGTAACTGTAATGGTTCAGAAAACATCAAAGTTGTCACTTTGGGTGTTAATTTATGAAGATGTTAACATCTCTTTAGTGTGTATTTTGAGAATGGAATAAATTAGTTTTTTTTTGTTAAATGGCTTTCATTTAACAGGGGTTTTGAACCCCTCCTAAACGACAGCCATTTAAAAGGGGTTTCAAACCCCTCTTATACGACAATCATTTAACAGGGGTTTTAAACGTCTGTTAAATTGTCCGTTTAGGAGGGGTTTAAAACCCCTGTTAAACGATCTGTTTAGCAGGGGTTTAGAACCCCTCCTAAACGATTGTTTTACCAGCGGTTCTAATAACCCCTGTTAATCCGTTTAGCAATGGACAGAATAGCAGGGGTTTTCAAACCGCTGGTAAACAGTTTAACAGGGGTTTAAACCCCTCCAAAATGGATTTTAAAACCCCTCCTAAACTGCAGTTATGTTGTAGTGGTGGGCATACGACCCTTGAACACCACAAGCTGATCTTCTAGCACTCATGAAGAACCTATGGAACCGGGATGAAAGAGGACTTTGACCCACTAGCTATAAAGGAGCTAGGAACCAGAAGTGAGGGCGCCACGCCAAGGGATGGATGCTCTTGATGATAAGCCAGCCTTAAGCCATGCAACAACGAGCAAAGACTTGAAGGGAAAAGAACATAAGTTATGAAAAAGGGTCTTTATTAATCAAAGGGTCAGTACAAAGGGTGGCCAGCGACCTTATTATATAGGGAGGGAACAAGCTCTCCTCCCTATTAGCTAGTTCCTAACTAGGAATAAAATAATCTAAAACTAATTAGGACATTTAAAATGCCTTAACCATCCAACCTAAAAAGGGAAAAACTAGAAAGGAAAGATAATAGTGTATTGGTATGCAAGGAAAAGACTAGATAGGCAAAATCCGGCAAGTCGGGAAAAAACCCGAAATCCGGGCAGCATCTATGGTGGTCGGGCAAGTCTTGGTCCAGCGAGCAGGGATTCTGACTCGGATTAGGCTTCCTTCTCGTGTCTTAGTCCTAGAAGGACTTAGGCCTGGGGTCTTCTGGTCGTGGCAGCCTGTACTCCTGGCCCGGATGGGAATCATTCTCTCGGTGGGATTGCATGCATGGTCCCGGATCATGTATGAGCACTTCCCTAAGTGGCTCCTCCTTCATTCCTCCTCCAAATGCAACGCTGTTTGTTGGGTCGTGTTCCTGAAGCTTCCAGCTATCCAGGGCAACTGGAATTTCCCAAAATGCCCAAGCCATTTGGTGGCTCGGCCTTAAGTGCTCCTTTGTGGCGCATTGCGCCGTGCCCGGTGCTCGGGGCTGGCTCATGTGTCGGCCTTCTTCATTTCTGGCTAGGCCTTTTGCATTCTGCTTCGGCCAAGTCTTCAGAAATGTCCTCAGAGGATCTTCAAGGGCTGGGGCTGGTCCAGGGCTCGTGGCAATTGGTCTAGGGCCTAGTGCTTGCATTTGGTCCGGTCCGGGGCTCGCTCTGGGGCCTGTCTTCGGGTGCCAGCCTCTACTGGCCAGGTACTCTTGGGTTCTTCATTTCCTGTACTCCAGAAATGCTTCCAAAGGATCCCAAGAGTGGTCAGTTCCTCCAGGGCTCGTGGGGATCGGTCCAGGGCCTATTAGGGCCCTTAGGGTCGGCCCTCAGTCCTACTCGGGGCTCGGATCGGGTGCCTTGGCCAGCAACATGGCCTGGGGTGGCTGTTACACCTCGAACCTAGCTATAGAAATGTTGTGTAAAATCCCTAAAATAACCTTAGTGAAATTTCTCTAACCAATAGCGTAGATGTACAATTAAAGGAGGCTCTGTGTCACGCGCCGCGCGTCGTTCTCTTTGAATTTCTTTTTGGATTTTTGTTCGACGCCGTCAGTGCTCCGGCAAGATGAGTGATGACGTTAGATTAACCACGTTTATCTCATCACATTTGAGCCAAATTCCCCTCTTTGTACACCTTTTTGTGATAGTTTTTAGGAACTTTCATGAAAATTGCGTGTTATTATCCTCTGGCCCTCTTTTGGGCAATTTGATGTTGTTTCGAGTTGTTTTTGTTGATATTTAAGGTTACCACATTGTGGAGGACCTTTCTACGAGCTCGACGCTTCAAACGGGGACCAATTCGGAGTTCAAATGAAGCGGGAATCATCAAAAGAAGTATGGACCTGAAATTATTTTTCCCAGCTCCAAAAGTGCGCTGTTTGGACAAAAAAGTGCGCCGGAGCACTTTTTGGGTGCCTCCAGGCGCACTTTTTAATCGACGTTCTGGAAATTTTTTGCCGACTTTCAAAAGTGCGCCTTTTACAAGAAAAAGTGCGCTGGCAAAAATCTGGATTGGAGAGGAAAAATAGGGGTTTTAAGCCTGAGAAACAGACAGAACGAAAACTCTTGGGACTTCATTCTGATTTTGACGAACCAGACACTCTCGGAGGAGGATTTTGAAGCTTTGAAGTGACGATTAAGCGAGGAGAAGCGAGGATTAACTCAGGAGTTTCTAGGATTCATCAGGATTAGGTTTTCTCGGAGTAAGATGTCTTCTTCTCCGATTTTCTTCTCCATTGTTTCTGTGATTGCTTCTGTGATGATGTCGAGCTAAACTCTTCTAGTTTGTTCAGATTAGATGAAACTCTAGTGAGATTTTGTATGGATGATGTCGAGTTTCTAACCCGTTAATATTAATTGAGGTTTATTCAGGCATGTGATGAGTTTTCTCTTAAACCCTAATTTGAAGCTCTAAGAATCCGTTGATTGACCATATCGTAGGGTTTTGCTTCATCTTTGATTTGCGGTTCTGACCATGGACGTAGATCATTCTAGAGTTTAGGAGGTCATTAGGGTTGCCGGTGTCTTGACCATAGGGCCGGTGAAACTAATCTCTTTGCATATCTTTGTGGCATTTCACTGTTCTTCGTGCATTCTTGACGATTTGCGAGTTATCTTGACCATAGGAACTTGTAGGTTTGATAGGATAGTTTCTCTGCGTCCTGACCATGGAGTAGAGATTACCCAAGGAAGTGTCGAGTCATCAACTCTGATAAACTAAAATTGCATTGCATCATCCGTCTTAATCGAGCTAGAGCGGATTCAAGTCTGGACAAACGCCTTAGTCTATATTCAAATCTCCAATCTGCTTCACTTGTTTGCTTGTTCAATTTGCATTCTTAGTTTACTTAGTTCATTCTTAAACAAATTTAAACCCAAAACGAAACCTCGAATAGCTTTAATTCACATTTCTGAGTAATAGAGAAAGGAAGACCCTAGGGAAAAACAATCTCTTTGGAGAAATCCATTGAGTAAAACTTGTGCGCGTTAATTTGCGCATCAATGAGCTCCAGCAAGGGGAAGGAGCCTTCCTCCAAATCCTGGTCGTCTGTGGTTGTCAGCCAGAGACTGACCTAAGATTTGTTGAGGAAGCTCTGACTTCCATGATTGATGGTGTGCTTAAGATCCCGCCTAAAGTTGAAGCTCTAGGTCGTGACAGGCTCAACGGGGCGATGGTTGGTCAGTTTGTGGGAGAAGGGCCACCGATTAAGGTTATCCGCTCCGTTGCGAACTGGCTTTGGGGCTATGAAGGGAAAGTGGAGGTGTCTCAAGTCTCCAGTGGATTCTATTTGTTTGAATTTGCATCTGTGGATCTTCGAGATTGGGTTGTCCAACGATCCTGGCATATTCATAGAGAGCCGATGATAGTTCGCAACTGGTATCCTGGGGTTGAGCCTGTTAACTTTGCTAAAGAGCTTAAGCCATTTTGGGTTGAGTTCAAGGATGTTCCGCCTGAACTCTTGACACCGGAAGGGGTGAGCTGGCTTGATACGCAACTAGGTAAGCCTATGAACAAACTGGTTCGTAATCGTTTCAGTGTGAAAGTCTGTGTTTTAAGGAAGGTTTCGGAGGGAAATATTTCTGAGCTTATAGTGGAAATGAGTGGAGGTAGGCGGTATACTATCCAGGTCTGCTTCCTAGTGGGTAGAGTTTATAAGGATAGTAGTACTCATCGTGTTTACCAGCAGAAAGTTTAAGGTGCTTGATCCAGTAATGCAGGCAATGTGCCTAAGTCCTTTAATGGGGAGGAGGGTGCACCTGCATCTGGGGGTGGTTCACCTACTGCTGAGGGGGTTGCAGGCAATGTTCCAGAGTCTCCTCAGGGAGAGGAAGGATCACCTGCACAACAGGACTATGTTGAATCTTCGGAGGAGGTTGAAATCCTGAGCCCTGGAAATCAAGGTGAGGGACGTAAGAAGAAGAAACGTAACATTAAGAAGAAGGACAAGGTAACCAGCCAGCATTCATCTTCTACTGCTTCTGGAGATAGTCCAGGCAATGAACCTGAACCATCTGGGGTGGGTTCACCTGGTGGCTCTGGGAGTAAGCTCAATGCTGAGGGGAGTGCAGGCAATGGGGCCAAATATTCTGATGGAGAGGAGGGTCCACCTGCCAGCCAATTTGAGACTGAAGCTAGTGTGCAGGTCTCAAAATTGGTCCCTGATAAGAGCATTTCTTTTAGAACAGTTCAAGTGGTTACTCTGAGTGATGTAGGAATGGCACAAAAGGTTGCTTCCCCTGTCAAAGGGTTTGTTTTGACTAGGCAGCGGCATAACAAAAGGAAGAAATGAAGCTGTGGATGTGGAATATCAGAGGATTTAATGACTCTGGTAAGTTTGATGTTCTTAGAAAGTACATAAATAAATATAGTTTAGATGTTATTGCTTTACTTGAACCAAGGGTGAAAGCTGAAAATGCCAGTAAGCTCTTTAAAGAAAGATTTGATGGGTTGAATGTGGATTTTTCTTACTGTGGTAATTTGGGGAAGTTGTGGTTAGTTTGGAAGCCAGATGTGCCTCTGAAGGTGCTTAAGAGTAGCAGTCAGTTTATCCATTTCAAAGTAGATTTGCCTCGTTCCTTTTATGGTACTATGGTTTATGCTTCTACTGATTTGGTTAAGAGGAGGGAGCTCTTTGAAGCTTTGAGGAAGCTTTGAGAAGTATCTGTTATGGTGACTCCAAAAGAAGTAGAGGAAGCTTTGAGAAGCATGCCAATGGATAAGGCCCCTGGCCCAGATGGCTTTCCAGTTTCATTCTACAAAAGATGCTGGAATATAGTGGGGCCTGAAGTGACTGAGGCTGTGTTATATTTCTTTCATACTGGTAAGTTGCCTGGCTTTGTTAATTCTGTGATCCTTGCTTTAATTCCTAAAAAGCCTAATGCCAGTGACATGACAGATTATAGACCCATTTCTTGCTGTAATGTGGTCTATAAAATTATTTCAAAAATCATGGCTATTAGGATGAGTAAGGTCTTGCCAGATTTAATTAGTTCTTCTCAAACTGCATTCATCAAAGGGAGATTAATCAGTGATAATATCTTGGTAGCTCATGCGCTTTTAAGAATGTATGGTATGAAAGGTATCTCTCCAAGAATAGCGCTGAAGGTTGATTTGATGAAAGCTTTTGATAGTGTTAATTAGATTTATTTGATTAATGTGCTGAAAGCCATGCAGTTCCCCTCTATTTATATTTTTTGGCTGGAAAGATGTCTTAAGTCCAAGAGGATGACAGTATGCATCAATGGTACACTATGTGGGAATTTTGCAGCAAAGAAGGGGTTGAGGCAGGGGGACCCTATTTCCCCCTACCTCTTTATTATTGCTATGGAGGTGCTCATTAGACTATTAGATGAAGGAGTTGGTTCAGAAACTTTTGGTTACCATCCCCAATGCAAGAATGTCTTGACGCATCTAGGGTTTGCTGATGACATCATAATTTTTACAAAGGGGACAGTGGGTTCTATTGAAGGGGTTGTGGAAATACTTGACAGATTTCACTGAGTCTCAGGTCTTAAGCACAACCCAGACAAGAGTGAGTTCTACATTGCAGGAGCTGATAGTGCCTTAATGGCTGATATTAGGCAAGCAAGTGGATTCAAAATGGGAGAGCTTCCTTTTAAGTATCTAGGTCTTCCTCTTACTGCAGGTAAACTCAAAAACGCTGAATGTAAGATGCTCCTTGATAGAATTACTAAGAGAATCACTGATTGGAAGGCTAAGACATTATCTTATGCTGGGAGGCTGCAACTAGTTGAGTCTGTTATTGGTGGCATTCTGCATTACTGGATGTCGGTTTACATTTTACCTAAGGGCCTAATGCATGACATTGAAACCGTTTGCAATAAGTTCTTATGGGGAAAAGTGGAAGGGGGAAGAGTGAAGATTGCCCGGAAGAGGTTAGCAATCCCTAAATCTGAGGGTGGTGCAGGTATTCGAGATTTTGGAAGCTGGAATTCAGCTAATGCTGTCAGGCATTTGTGGAATCTGTTTACTCAAGGTGGTTTGTTATGGATCGCCTGGATTAATAAGTATAGATTAAAAGGCAAAGATTTATGGGAAGTGAAGGCTGATTACGGCTCTTGGGTTTGGAAAAGTGTTATGAAGTTGAGACCAAAAGTAAGGCAGTATATGATAGTTGACACTGATGGTGAGCATTGCTGGAATGGTGCTATTCTGCATAAGTTTGAGCCTCGTGTTGTTTGGCAGGTTATCAGAGAAAGAGAGGCAGAGGTGCCTTGGCGTGAACGGGTATGGAAAGGCTATTTGATTCCTAGGTTTAATTTTGTTGCTTGGCTAATTATGATTGATAGCATAACTACCGAAGACAAGATTGCAAGATGGGAGCCAAATGTTGACAGAAGCTGCCCTCTTTGTGCTAGCAGTGATGAAACGAGAGAGCATTTATTTGGATCATGCTCTTTCATACAGAAGCTTAAGAGGAGATTGCTGTTAGATTGTGTTAGTATATCGGTTTGGAGCCAGTTTGTTTCTGAAGCTATCTCTTGGAATGGAAAGGAAAAGGGGTAGTTAACTGTTTGAAGAGATTAAAGTGGATTATGATTGTCAATAGCGTTTGGAGGAGTAGATGTGTTATTCTTTATGGAGGAAAGAAGGTAACAGCAGAAGAGTGTGTTCTGCAGATTGAAATAAATCTCAGTTCTTTCACCAAAGGTAAAAGAGATGAGAATAGGATTTTGAGTTGTATATAATAGTGTTTTTGTAGTTACCTTTAGTTTGTACTTATCTTCTTTTTGATGAAATGAAACCTCCAATTCATAAAAAAAAAAAATTCTCTAACCAATAAGAAATTATGATAGTCATAAAATATTGTTCAGTTATGTTCGATTATTTAGGTTGTGATTCGTTAATTAAAGTGCTAAATTTATTTCGTTCTTAGCAGGGGAAATTCACTCAGTAAGTATCACACAATTAGTAACCGTAAGAAGTAAACTAGTTCGAATATTGGGCCATAGCATAGCGGTAAGTTCGTTAGCCCGTGAGTCCGAGGTCTTGGTTTTGATCCGTGTAAGCAGCGAAATTGGACATGCTAAATTTATTTCGTTCTTAGCAGGGGAAATTCAGTCAATAAGTATCACACAATTTCGATCCGTCTTCTTTCCCTCCCTATTTCCCAGAACCATGTACCTGCACCTATTTGTTTTTCTGCCGGCGTCGGTTACGGAAACCAAGGTCGGAGCATTGAATCCGACGATTAAATGCATTTAATCCAAGCCTTGACATTACAAATCGTTCCCTTAAACTAACCCTACTGTTTCCCTTATTATTTCCCATTTATTAGAACCGAAACCCCCCAAACGAGCTCTTTCTATTTTTTGAACGAATCTGACGGTGGCGCCTCTGATTTTCCTCCGACGACGGATGTAAAGCATGGTTTGAAATCACTGTCGTCCTTGGTTAGGTAAGTAATAGTTTACGTACCATTCCAAACCGATTTCGAGCTTGGTAACTAGGGCTAACTTCGTTTGGTTGGTGCTGTTTAGGGGAATTCCTACTATCATGACACATGAAGTGTCCTTCATATGATGACACCAATATCTACCCTCCATTTTTTGGTTTTGATCTAATGGTCCTTATCAAATGGATAAAAAAGGTAATTGCATCTATTAATTTGCATATTCATATTAAATATATTTATTTACTTTTTTAATAGCATAAAGGATTTTATGGCAGTTATTTCCCGGATTTTTGGGCAGTTACCTAATTAAAATTGATTTCTTTTTATTTTTAATTATATAAATATTCTTGTTTTCTTCCTAATTTTGGTTTCTTCTCGGCGGCGGAATTTGTTTTCACTGTTCCCTTTTCATTTTTAGGAACATTTCATACGAAAAATTAGTTTTATGCATTGTTCCGTTTTCATATTTAGGAACAATCTTATAGACAGTCATTGTATAATATTACTGTTTATTGTTCCTTTTTATGTTTTTAGGAACATTCATACTTAAAATTAGGTTAGGATTTTGTTCCATTTTCATATTTAGGAACAATCTCAAATGTAATGGAACGTGTTGAAAATCGATTATACCAAATCGGAAAACAAAAAACATAAAATCTTGAATCAAATTGAAAATGTAACAATAATATCAGCTTTCTGTTCCATAAGTAGCTATATGGAACAATACAAACATGTTCCTAAATCATCAAAATGGAACAACGTGGTAAAAGGGGGGAAGTTGCACAGAAACGAGGGAGGAAGAATGAAGAAGTGGCAGCGTGGGGGGGAAATCTGATGATGGCAGCGGCGGATCTGATGACGGCAGCGGGGCTAGAGCGCAGTGGCAGATCTGATGATGGTGGCGGCGAATCTTATGTAGTGGCATGGCGGTGGATCTGATGTAGCGGCGTGGGGGCATATCTGATGCGGCGGTAGATCTGATGATGACGGCAGATCTGATGGGGCGGTTTTCTGGTGTGCGGCGGCGAGGATGGTGGTTGTTAGGCGGCGGCGGCTAGGCGGCGCGGCTAGGCGGGCGGCGAGCGGCGGCTAGGCGGGCGGCGAGGCTAGCGGCGGTTAGGCGGGCGGCTAGGCGGGCGGCGAGGGGAGTGGTGGCTAGGAGGGCGGCGAGGCGAGCGGCGGCTAAGCGGGCGGCGGCGAGGCTTGCGGCGGCGAGGCTAGAGCACAGCAGCTGTAACTTTGAAGGAGAGATGTAAAATAGAATTAGGGTTTGTGAAACCCTAATATGATTTAGGGGTTGTTTGGTTGTAGTGATATTGATATTGATAACTGCAGATATCATGATATTCAGGATATCATCGTTTTTTCTGTCCTGAATATCATGATATCTGGGGTCAAAAGTGATATCAATATCACTCAACAGATATTCATGTGGGGAGGTGAATATCTTCAGAGTGATATTGATATCACAGTTTTTGGACAATTCTATCCTCACCCAACCTTCCCAATTATAATGTCATCAACCCCATTACCCCAATTTCTTTTTTCTCATTTTATTATTGTCTCGAGTTTATGTACTTTTATATTTATATTAATTAAGATAAATAATTATACTTAGTTTTTAATTACTTAATTAGAATTTGTTTTAGTTAGAATTAGAATTCACCATGGAAATTATTTCAAATTTTTATTATATTTTGGCTAGAAGAAAGAGATGTGTTAGTGGTAAATATAATACTAATTATTTTTCTTAATGAATGGGCGTTTAGTATTCCACGAGTTTAATTAACCCGAGCAATTAACTTTTAAATACATTCACGAATTAAAAAGAGAGATTACAAATTTTAATTTCTAAACGCACATGCTTTTTTATTAAATGTTAACACTTATGACTACTTTTATACTTTGTTCAAGCAAATGAGGGTATTTTGGCACATTCACCCATGCATTCACAATTCACCACTGATTTGAATATCACTGCCCCAAACAATGATATCAAACAATCACTTTTACTAATATCAATATACTAACATATCAATATATTCCACATATCATGAAATGTAGATATCCTCCAACCAAACGACCCCTTAGTATATATAGGTTTCAAATTACTATTTTGTCCAGATTAATTTAGGCCATTAGATCTACCTTCTAATCCTACGGTTCTAAGGGGTGTCCTGATATGAGGACACTAAGGGTGTCATGATGGTAGCAGATCCCGCTTGTTTGGAATCGGCCGCTCCGACGAGGTTGAGCGAAGACTTCCTCCCTCCTTCCGATTCGTGATTCAGCCAGAAAACTCTCCCTTCATTCGGGAGTTTTTTCGGTGACAAAGTCTAAACTTTGTCACCTATACAAAGTCTAATCTGGACCATTGATCTCATATCCACTTCTTATGTAATAATTTAATGAATTTAATAATGCTATTTAAATAATGCCATTAATTTAAATAAAAAAATCGGCTGCAACCCACATTCCATAACCGCCGAGTTTGTTTTATTGTCCATTATTATAATTAATTTTCAATTATCTCCTCCTCAAAATATGCATGAAAATATTCTCTTAACTATTTTAGATAATCCTAATCTTCTTCTTCATATGTTAATGACGCCATTATAAAGATAACTTCACATCATTTTTTTGAACAAATCAGTCCCTAATCATTAAAATCCAGCCCCAAGTTCAAGTTCTAGTTTTATAATGGATGAACCCGGTTCGAGTTCCTAAGTAAAAAAACCTTCTGCATCACATACTAGTTCATGACATCTACTAGTACAACAGTTCTACTAGTACTTATGTACAAAAGTATAAAAGGTGTAAAAGCAATTCAAAGGCACTTTGAACACTGAACACTGAACACTAACGCATACTAGTACAGTGCCCCTACAAGTATTCTGCATCACATTACTTTTAACTCTGTAACTCTAACTATCTATTCAGCTCCACCTTCTCATTCTCGGTAGCCTTGGCATATGTAAGTCTGCACTCCCTAACCATGGAATCCATGTCGTGCCTCGATGTCTTGTCAAGATTTATCGTTGTTTCACCCCTCGGCAGATCGTACACCTTATGCACATCTTCTTCAGTTATCTTCAGTGTCATCTCCGGCCCAACTCTGAATGTCTGAGAACTCATGCCGTATATGGCCAAAACCCACTTCCTCATCTCTATTGGCAACCGCGTAATGCGGATTTTTGTGGTGCCTCCAAACCCCAACTCGGTGATTCTAGTAATCTTCTCCACATAACTCTTTGAAACTAGCTCAGTGATTCTATTGGGGCTACACCTACAAGTGATTGTCCCGTCACCCCTGTAGTTAGAATTATCAAGTAAAACGTCTGTTAGATTCGGGAGTGGAATGTACAATAGGGTTCAAACTCAATAACATCAATCATAACTACCATATAACCTAGTGTTTACTTGCTGCTCCTCCATTGTACTGATGCTTGTTAAAAATCACCCCCACAAAAACTCTGTGACACAAAATCAAATCATCATAATTCATTGAACAATATAATTCAATCACATACTAGTTCATGACAGCTACTAGTACAACAGATCTACTAGTACTGATGTACAAAAGTATACAAGGTATACAAGCAATTCAGAGGCACTTTGAACACTGCAAACAGACGCATACTAGTATGGTACAGCTACATGTATTCGACTTGATATTCGGCCATCCTAAAACATTATTGAACTAGAAACCACCAAAATCATTGGAAAACAACAATGACTGACCTGGATTGCAAAACCAAAAGCAAGAGAAGTCCTATGTAATCAGAAATCCCTGTATCGGCTCGAGTCCCTTCTTCGTTGATTGAATCAGAGCTTGGTTGTGGCTGTTTTTTAATCTGCGAAATCAGAGATAGGGGCGGTCAAATATACTAGTACAACGAGCATACTAGTATGGTACAACTACATGTATTCGACTTGATATTCAGGCATCCTAAAACATAATTGAACTAGAAACCATCACAATCATTGAAAAACAACAATGACTGACCTGGATTGCAAAACCAAAAGCAAGAGAAGTCCTATGTAATCAGTAATCCCTGTATCAGCTAGAGTCCCTTCTTCGTTGATTGAATCAGAGGTTGGTTGTGGCTGTTTTTTAATTTGAGAAATCAGAGAGAGAGGCGGTCATCTTGTTAAACTGACATGCAAGGTAGAAAATTAAAAAGGAAGAGAAGCTTGGCTTACCGGCGGCGAGGGAAGTCAGAATCGGAGTCCGGCGGATGGGGTAATCGTCGATTAACTCCGGCGCCACAAACAAATCCAACACCCGCTCCAAGAAATCGGTCGAAGCCAAAGCGCCACCGCACCAGAGACAGCCGCAACTCGGAAGAGAGTCGCCGCACCGGATAGCGTTCGTTGTCCGGAGATAGCGCGCCGGCGGAGATTACGCCGACTACGATTTTCGTGTTTCAGAGGTTTTTGGGGGGGGAGGCAGCGGTAGGGAAATTACCCTAGATAGTGGGTCTAGTGAAAAGTTAAAAAAAAAAACCCCTTAAATACTAGTTATGCAGTACGTTAGATCTAAATGAAGGAGATCATATGGCTCTCCTTGAGCTTTGTATAGGATACAAAATATCCCCTTTGTCACCCACCGCGCTCCCCCTTCATTCGATCTCTTCACCTATTTGTTTTTCTGCCGGCGTCGGTAACGGAAACCAAGGTCGGAGCATTGAATCCGATGATTAAATGCATTTAATCCAAGCCTTGACGTTACAAATCGTTCCCTTAAACTAACCCTACTGTTTCCCTTATTATTTGCCCATTTATTAGAACCGAAACCCCCCCAAACGAGCTCTTTCTATTTTCTGAACGAATCTGACGGCGGCGCCTCTGATTTTCCTCCTCCGACGGACGTAAAGCATGGTTTGAAATCACTGTCGTCCTTGGTTAGGTAAGTAATAGTTTACGTACCATTCGGAACCGATTTCGAGCTTGGTTACTAGGGCTAACTTCGTTTGGTTGGTGCTGTTTGGAATCGGCCGCTCCGACGAGGTTGAGCGAAGACTTCCTCCCTCCTTCCGATTCGTGATTCAGCCAGAAAACTCTCCCTTCATTCGATTTCTTCGATGTGGGGTAAGATATTTTCCTCCCTTCTTCAAAGTCTCGAGTTAGAGTTCCACATCGGAGACAATGTCTAGGTCGCTCGTGAGTTTCCAATTTTCTTGGAGTCGTGGGTTGAAGACGGTGGTCGGACCATCCCGGTTCTGACAAATTTCGGTCGGACCGGTTTGGTTGGACATTTTAAATCAGTGCAAGTTAATTCCTAGAGTTTTTGTAATTTCTTTCCAAGTCACTGAAGTTATTTAAGAGACTGTATCAGTCACCCCTTTTGGCTTTGTTAGTCTTTAGCTTCTGGATTTTGACGAATTGAGCCCAACTAACTTTTTCAGTTAGTTCAGTTTAGTCCAACATTACGAATCCAGTTATTTCGTTAACCGTTAAGATTAGAACGCTTAATGTAACACCCGTCCCGAATCAACCCGGTGAAACCCATGGTTGAACCGTTCTTGAGTATCACTAAGCGATAAAACAACAAAATTTATAAATGAAAATCAAGCTTTAATTAAAACCTAACAAAGACGCCTCCAATAATCCGTGAAAACCACAAAGAAAACGTGAATAGTCTACTCCCAACATTAAACCATAAAAACCAACATAAACTCGAAAGTTACATAAATCCATAGAAATCCCCCAAAATATCCAAAGTCAACTGAAATATGAAATGGGTCAACTTCAAGTAGGTTCTAGTCTTCACCTCATAGCATCAATCCAGAACTTCCCGAAATCCACCCTAAAGTCTGAGCTCCGACACCACTCTCACTAGCCACGAGATCCTGAAAGGGAGAAAGGGATCAATTTCCTATTGAAATTGAGTGAACCCACCGGGCCTACCTACACGTTGACCTATTCTATGGAGCGGTTCCAACTCCGCACAAGACATACGACAGTGGAACCAACCTATCCCCTTTCCATATTTTATTTCCCTACAGCAGTCTAGGTGATCACGTTGGTCTGTTCTCGTTCACAAGCACAATACTAGCAGTAGCATAATAATAACCAACACACCAATCCACAGCACACACACACACAACATCAACAAGTCACATCCATCAACCCAAGCACAACTTCAAACACAATCGCACAATCAATCACATCATGTTTTCTAGGTGAGTTATTAGCGCCAAGGAGTTGTCCACACCACCACCGCCGGCCATCACATCAACACACATCCCGTAGGATCTTTCCCTCGCGGGGAGATAACACGACGCATCCCCTTAGGGATCCTTCCTCCACGGAGCTATCACGACGCATCCCATCGGGATCCTTCCTCAACGGAGATATCAACATCCATGACCACTCGTCATGGGATTCACCCCAGTGAATCGGACTCGATCTCAACGGTATTTCGGGTGGGGTAGTGTGGGCTCCTTCAGGTTCTACTTTCACATGCAAGTTCCAACATAAGGATTCCAACTCATCTCGTCATATTCACATTCACAACGCACATTTCACCATCCACATTACAATCACAGTTCACAATGCACAACATGCTCCATCCAATCCACACTTTTGTCATGTCACAATCACAATCAACAAAGGTAACCGGCTAGCTCACCGGCCACCCCCACCTGCAAGTACAGGGGAGGCCATGTCATGAGTCTAGGGGCCACCCACCTGTTCCTCATACTTAGAGCAACCCCACATTGGCAGGGTCACTCTCCTGCATCCACAATTGGCAGTTCAAAACGTCAAGGCACTTGCACCCATTCCCCAAACACCCTAACTCTCATTTCTATGTCAATCCATTAAACAGTTCATTTCAGTCCACACCCAACCCACGTCATAGCAATCAACAACAACAATCAACCACAACATTCATCAACAACAATCAAGCACATTCAGAGTACAGTTTATCCCCTTTTACACTCATCATTTTCATGCATCATCTAGGTTTAATCTAAGTCGGAATAGAAACTCCTCACACTTTCCACACTACCTATACAACGCTAAGCCCTCACCTGGAATAGAAGACGAGGTTCTAATCGTCTTCTAGTTCCTCAGAAACTCGATTTCCCAACCACCAAACTCGTAGCTCTACCGTTCCTCACTGCTCACAACCTACACCCAGAAACCCAAAATGCAGGTTATCGATCTCTTCTCCTCGTTACTACGAATCCATAGCAACAACCGGAACTCAATTCTGACCTCTACAGCTCCCGGAATCACCCTTCGAAGATTGCTCACCCTTGGTTCGTCAATGGCTTTTCGGGGAGAGAGAAAGGATGAAGAAGTTATGAATTTCCGTGCAAAATCCGTCCTTTTATATCAGGTCCATGATATACGTCTTGTATCATGATACACGGCGTGTATCCTCAACACACGGTCGTGTATCAATTTCTGGCAACTTTCGACGAGGTTCTGCCGCTAAGGTACACGGCGTGTATTGTGATACACGGCGTGTATCACACTACACGACCGTGTACTGTACACTGCACCGTTTCCCCTTTGCAACTTTGACCCGGCTCATACACGAACGTCCCAGACCTCAAGGGGACCTTAGGGGCACTGATTCCAGCACCCTAGTCAACCGAACTTGAGTTCCAAACGGTTTGGTTGGGCGGGGATGTTACAAGTCTCCACAACTTCAAGGATTTCGTCCCCGAAATCATGCCTAACTCATCCTAGCAACATGATACCGAAAACGCAGCAAGAATTTGCAGCAATCCAAGTATCCTATTGACTCCCAAAATTCCTAATGACAACTGGTGAGCCTCAGATCGTTGTGCGGGTTCAACCAAATAAACTAACAAAGCTACAAAAGCTAGGGTAGATCATCTTCCACGGGCCTTCTATGATTGACTACTCCAAAAACTAGCAAAATACTCGAATGTAAACACTTCGTGCGTGGTATGAGTTCCACGACTTCTAATTCTAAGAAATGCAGAGAAATTTAAAACTAAAACTAAAGCAGATTGGAAATTAGGGTTGAAAACAAGGATAACAGACGAACTTAGACTTTGAATCCCACTTCGTTCCCCAGAGCATTGGCAATCAACAGATCAACGGATTTCAATTCTCATTCAATCAATTACTAAGACACCACCATAACTCCTGACCCTTAGGTTTAAGACCGGCGAACGTTCGCTCTATCCGTTCTAGCTACCAAGATTAATTAGTCGCCCGGGTACGGTCGCCTCTCGCAACGACATAACTTAACTGGTGCAATTACTAACGATTTATGAGTTACTCTTGCAGTGGATTAACCCTAACCGGTTCCTACGAAAGGCACGCTCCAATTATAAGGTTAATTGTTCAATTCGATGTTCTAAAGTAAGGCGAGCGTTCGCTTCTATCCTTAGCTTAACAAGAATCTAATCTAGGTGATCAATCCAAACAAGAAACATGAACAATGAAGAACAAATCAAACATGAAAGAGAAACTGATTGAATTTCGAATCTAATCACCGCCGATCCGTGACCGCTTTAAAGCCCTGGGTCACTTAGGGTTCATCTAGTCTAAGCTCTAACGAGTATAGCTACTCATGTTTATCACAAAAGAATCAAAAACAAAGAAAGAGTTCATCATCCAGAGGAAGAACAGAAAAGAATCTGAAAAACCTAATTTAGACGACTCTGACAGACTTCGATCTTCCGTAAACTGCAATCCTAGCTCCGAGTCTCCGAGGTGGAAGGGATGGCGTCACGATCTCTTTCCGGCTCTTCGAACTCTAACTCTTCGCTCCAGAACTTCAGAGAATTCCTTGAATTCTGATTTCGAAAAGTATATTATGATGTATCTTTTTATTTGGGCCGCCGGTTAAGTATTTATACTTAACCCTAATTAATCCGGATTCTTCTGATATTTTCGTCGAAAATAAAGGATTATTTTCGCCGAAAAGGATGGTGAAAATGGACGGTCCCTTGGCTGGTATCTCCTGGGATTTTCGTTTCGGGTCGAAAACTTAACGGTTTCGCCGAAAACTCCTTCAGCCGGTCATCAGTTGATTTGTGCTAATATTTTTGCCGAAAATACTAGGGTATTTTCGGCGAAAATTCCTTTGTAAACCGGGCAGGGATTTTCTGAACTTGATTGGCTCCTTTGATCGATTCCGGTGCAATTTCTCGAGGTTCCAACGCCTTAGACATGACCCTGGCTACTTTATTTGACGGCAAAAACCTGTGCTAACATAAAAACACTAGAAAACCATCAAATAGACCCGAAACGGGCCAAGGTAACACAAATGGCACGAGATAGGGCAATCGATTGAATATTCGTTATTCTACCCTAAAAACCATGTCTTAAGGAAAGAAATGTCGCTTAAATGAGGCTGATAATCACGTCAAATCGAGTGTCATCAAATACCCCACACTTAAGCTTTTGCTTGTCCTCAAGCAAACTGAATAGAAACGCTCATGTTCATAAATGATAAGATCGATTAAATTGGAGCTCAATCAAACACAATGAATTATTAGACAGCTAATTCCTAGAACAAGAAACCTGACATGTATACAGATCAGCCAAACAACCTGGTCTCACTAGTAAACTGCACACAACAAGTAATTAGCAACCAATTATGCACGAATTTGACCTTACCGACCAGACTCCTCACACAGGAAATATTTAGTACAATGGGAACTCTCGCTCTCTGTGTTTAAGGACGTGTTTCTGCTCTCGATCATTTTCTGTTACTGAATTCTGTCATAGGTTTGCAATTCGACCACATCTCCACCACTGTGACAACACGAGTATCTAGTCAAGAAGGACTTCTCTGCTAGGACCGTAATGAATTCTACACTACTTGGGTTTATGATGCGATGGATGAAGGGAATGTATGATGATGGCTTTGCGCGGTGTAGCTTTCGACTAACTTCCCTCGAATCTAATCTATGGCTTCCTACCGTCTAACTAGACACGGGTGGAATAATGAACGCTCGTCCTATGATACCCTCAAGCAACCTAACACTTATTCTTTTTCTTTACACGATTTTTTTTTCTTTTCTTTTCAACTTTTCTTTTGACTTCGTTCTTCCATTTGTAGGGAGAAGAACGTATTATTTGAACTAAACTTTGAAACTTTTTTGATTTTTCTTATTTCTTTCTTTTCAAAATTTTCTTCTTTTCTTACTTGACTTTTTTTTCTTTTTTCTTTTGTGCCGATTCTTTCTTTTAGTTGCTAGAGGGATTTACAAGTCTGGACATACTATCTAAGACCACCTATTTAATGGCTATAGGCAGGTTACCACAAACCGACTTCCGGTAGGTCAATCTAGAACTACAACCATTGGGATCAACGGGGAATGAAAAAATGGGAAATGGCTGTAATGTATTATCGAACCGAAAGAACAAGCCAAGCTTAAGGGTTTAAACCTAATGGATTTATCGTTTGGTAGGCTATCTGGCTAAGTAGCTGAATCTAGGTGCTCCTATCCTTCTAGAACTCGTGTCATCGTGTGGTCTCAAGTAGGTCTCATGCAAATTCTAACTCATTCAAGCAAACAGAAAACCACTCAAAAAGAATTGAAATTGCAAGTTACGTGCAATGGATCAAAAGCTCACAGTTGGTTTGCTAGTCGGATTCGGTCATTTTCATGCAATCAAGGCTACAAACTACAAGTGCGATTTAAAAAATCTGTTCTGACCAGGCAATTTAGCATCAAAGTACACACGCTGGTTCTCATGTTCTAGGTTAAGCAGTCTAAGCATCATTATGAAGGTTTGAACAACAACTTAACATCAAAAATCAAGAACTGAGTCATTCTAATGCTAGAGAGACTGGAATGGAATCACGAGGCACACATAAAACACAATCAAGGGCAATCAAGTTCATGCAAGGTTCTCTAGCATCCTACCCCACACTTAAATCGGACTGTGTCCTCACAGGACTAATTCTAGAGTTCAGAGTGAAGTAGAAGAACCTGGACCAAGATGATTGGCGTAGGGGATGAGCACGGGTCCTCGGAGCGGAGGCGATCTACCAAAGCGAAGCAAAGGGAATCTCCCTACTGCCTACAAAACAAAAACAAATGAAACATAAAAAGGAGACCGGGACAAGTGTCCCGGATCCACACAGAAAAAAGTTGGACCGAAATCCGAAAAGAATAAATAAAAAGAAGGGACAAGAAAGAGGATACAACCCGATCACAGCTCGTCCGGCGCGTCGGGAGGTGGAAAGTGGAGGTAATCACCGAGCTGGCGTTGCCACGCCAGCTGTGCCTCATATCGCCTGTCGGCGCGGCGCATATGCTGCTGCATAATAGTCCATCTCGCCTCTTGAGTGGCGTTATCGGTGATGCGCCACTCCTGCAGTCGCTCATACAACTCACCAATGTCCGCGGGGTGCGGTCGGTGCTGAGGGTGAGGCGCCTGGTATGGATCTGGAATGTGCGGCGGTGACTAGTGTGCATACCCTGCCTGATGATGTGGTGAGGGTATATAGTCATGGAATTCTGACTGCGGCTGGGGCTGCTGCTGCTCAGTATCATCCTCTTCCTCCGACTCGGGTACATGCTGGAGGGGAGGATCTGCTGCCACCTGGGGACTGAGGTCCAGCTCTAGGTCGTATTCGACCGCCAAGTCTCCTCCAATGGTCCTAACTTGGTGTCGTGGAATGTTCGGGCCATATTCATGGCTGATGCCGAAGGAGATGATGAGCTGACCTATGAAGTTACCTCCTATGAGTGCACGAGGTGGCGTCCGCCTCTTGGTCTTCTGGCGGAAGATGCGAGCAAGCACCCATCCGGCGTGGAGAGGGTAGCTCTCTCGGATGGCTCGGAGAAGCATAAGCTCCTCCTTGAGGATATGGTGGCGATCCTTATCTGGAACATATAAAGCGATCTACGCCAAACCATATGAATAAATTTAAAGAGAGGGTGAGAGAGCGACTTAACTGAGTTGTGTTCCCCAAGGCGATCGCCAAGCACTCCAGTCATGTGGCTCCAGAGTGCATGGTACGCCTCCTCGTCATCATCGTCGCCCCAGCCGAGGTGATGGCCATGATAGTGCTCGTAGGGGATACCAAGATGAGCAGCAAACTCATCATAGGTGAGCGTCCTGTATACTCCACCCAGATAGAAGGTAACAACCTTCTGGCCTTGCCTCCTCTTATGCTCATCCAGATCAAAGGTCGCCCAGATGTCCTGAAGGGCGATGTCTGGGAAGTCTGCAGCTATGGTGGTCAGCTCTAGGAGGCCGGCCGGTGCTAGGGCGTCATGCACGTTCCGGTGGTAGTCCTCGTCGTGCTCGCTGAGGGACTCCATGGAAAGAGGGCGTACCTTAGCTCCCCGAACATGCTCGATCTTCTGGAAGCACTCGAAGTAAAAGTCAGGTAGACGAGCGATAATGCGATGGTATACAGCCCGGCGAGGTAGTGCTGGAGGAGGGCCCTGAACGGCGGGTGTGACGGGAGCGGGGGCTCTGGAGCTCGAGGCGGCATCAAGTCGTGCCTTGGTCCTGCGCTCATATGTGGTGTTCCTAAAACCAGAATGAAACCAGATCAGTCAAACTTAAAACCCTCAAGGTTTTCAGAACCGGACCGGGGGGTCGAGCCGGTAAGGTCAAGGGTTCAGGGTTTAATGGTTTAATCGGGGTTGGACCGTTTGCATATCGGGGTCGAACCGTTTTAATTATTAAATAAATAAATAAATATAGTTAAGCCGGACCGGCCAACTTTTTAATTAAACCGGATCAAACCGGTAGTATAGAGATATAACAATATGTAAATAAATTATAAAATAATGATTAAAAAATAATAATCTATTAGTTCGTGACACTATACAACACCTTATAATTGAAGTACTAAAATGTAATATTCCACTATATATATTAAAAACCCTAATGAACTAACCCTTCAATCTCCTCTCTCCATTCTCCAAAAATCAGCCGCCTCCTTTTCTTTTTTTTCTCCCTCTCCAAAACCTTCATGTACAATCTCCTCTCTCCATCCTATCACAGCCGCCTCCTTCTTCTTCTTTTTCTCCCTCTCCTCCTTCTCATCTTCACTTCAAAACCACAAATCTTATTTAATTTGCAGAGTCAAATCTGAAAGGAAATCCTGAATAATAACTTCATACAATATGAAATACTTTGACCGTGTGGGATAAATCAGCTCCTTATTCAAAACTGTTTCTTGAAGATATCATAAAATCAGAGAGCACTGCCATTTTGACTGTGGCTCAACTGGGTCAGCGAGATGGAGAGCGGCCAGCCGGCCACTGATTTTGTTTGCGTTTTTTCTTCTTCTTCAAATTTTTCGGTTTGACCGGCGGCCAAATATCCGGTCCAATCGGCCGGTTTTCCCGGTTTAACCTGGTCAATGTCCGATTTGACTTTCTACCCAGAAACCGCTGGCCGGTATCGGATTAGTGGCCGGTTCACGGTTGGACCGGTCAGACCATCCGGTCCGGTCCGGCTTTAATAACATTGAAAACCCTACCCCACACTTAGTAGAAAAAACTCAATTTCACAAAGAAATGAGGAAAACCGAGTGGGGGTAAGCAAAGCAGAGTAACCGGTAATCATAGACAGTAAAATACATGCTTAGGAACAGCCAGAATTGGATAAGCACAATCAGAGTTCAAAGAGTCAAACCGACATTCAGAAAGTCAACACTATAGCATAATGAACCCTAACCATGGCGAGACTAGCACAAAGCGGAGAATGACAGTAAAATATGATCTCAGATGGTAAACACAATAATCTGCACGAGAATGAACACATACGACAGCCAAATGATCAAAAACAGTTCATGGTCAAACCGACATTTCTCACAAGTCAACATCACAAAGAATCAATCGTATGCATAGCAACACATGATCAAATGATATGGAAATTAGGCACGAAACTCCCTAAGCATGCTAGAACAGTTCAACAAGTTCAGCTAACCTAGTTCACACGAAATCAGTCGGCACGCAAATCGAGGCAAACCGAAAAGTCAACCGAAAGTCAACCCCAACGAAATTCAGCAATCAATATGTCAAAAGATTCGTAATGAAAAGTTCTACAACTTACCTTGAAGCCATGGATGCTAAAAACGAACGGTTTGGGAGAAATCGCTGAAAAACTCTGAAAATAAGGGTTTGGGTGAACTAGAGCTGTAGAGCTCTGATTCGAACGTTCTAGGGCTCAACGGGATCGGAAAAGGAAGGGGAAGGGAGCGGCGGCGGTCGGCGACGGCGGCGGTGGCGGGAAACAGCGGTGGCGACGAAGAGAAAATGGTAGGCGGCGGCGGTTTTCGAAAAACAGGGAGGGGGTTTTGTTTTGTTTTGAAATTTTCGGAAATGGAAAGTGGGGAGAGAGAGGAAGTGTCGACCGGATTTTTAAAGGGATAAGGTCTGAAATTACCTTGTATTTTCGGCGAAAATAAGTGCAAATTTTCGCCGAAAATATTAGTTAAAATCACCGCCGGTTTTCAAATGGATTTTCGCCGAAAACACATTGAATTTTTGGCCAAAAATATGAAACAGGGAAATTCAGTGAAAACTTAGAAGGCGATTTCGCCGAAAATAGGGGTGCATTTTCGTCGAAAATTTTGAACTGCCCGGGTGAAAATATTTTCGCAAATCCGGCAAACTTCAGAAAATCACAGTTAAATCCACAAAAATCGGAACAACCTCAATCAACTTGCAAACAACACTACGACACACAGACTACACATGAAAAATAAGAGAACAAACAAACTGACACTTTTGGCTCCCCCGAACCGACTCTAAAACACTAAGGTTGACACAAAACAAAAACGGACTCCAGCCGTGGGTTGCCTCCCACGAAGCGCTCTTTTATTAACGTCCTTGAGCTGGACGATACCTGGACGGTATTAGGAGACATCCCAACTCAGAGTCTCCTTAATGCTAGCATCGGAGTTCATAAAGTAGAGCTTCGGGGTTTCTCCGGTGAGCATGAATTTCTTCCCGTTCGCGTGTAAGAGCTTGGTTCGTCCGTCGGGAAGGTGGTCGGTGATCTTGAATGGTCCGAACAGTTCCATCAAAGGATCGTCTTCCACAAGGAAGACAGTGGATGGAATGAGAATGATCAGCTCCTTCTTTACTTTAATCTCCAGCTTGATATCACCAGGATCGGTGATCGTCAGTATTTCCTTAGGAGATGCTTTTGGCTTCTCCCTCCATACTTGTTCCGGCGCCGGTTTCTCGGAACGAATTGGTGGTGTAGCTGGCTCGGAAGAAGACGGTGGAGCTTTTGGTCTCCAAACCATTTGAGTTTGCTTCTTCTTATGATTCTTACTCCTTGACTTGCCAGACTCCTTGCTTGGCGGTTTAGAAGAGGCTTGCATTTCCTTCTTCTTTGACGGCTTTTGAGGAACAGGTTTTGTTTCTGCTTGATAACCTGTCCAGCACCTGCAGTAACGATAGATCTAGGCACACTAGAAGAGATATTAGTGACAGAGTTGACCGGAGTCAACTCTACAGTTTCAACAGCTAAACAATGAATTTCGTCACTCTTAGGATTATATTTCATTCCGTCTTTAAGGCGGAACGTAACAGTTTCTTTACCAACTCTCAAAGTCAAAGAACCATTTGGAACGTTAATATTCATTCCAGTAGTAGCCATGAAAGGTCGTCCTATGAGAATGGTAGAATCATCCTCACTAGTGTCAATGATAACAAAGTCAACTAAGAACGTGAAAGGACCACATTTAGTAACAACGTCTTTTATTTCTCCTCTAGGCGTTTTAAGTGATCTATCGGCAAAGACGAGTTGCATAGTAGTCGGTTCAAGTTCTCCTAGGTTTAATTTTTCAAATAAGCTCATTGGCATAACATTGACAGACGCGCCTAGATCCACTAAACTACGTTCTATTTCAATATCATTAATAACCAAAGGTAGCGTGAAAGAACCGGGATCAGAACACTTAGCTGGATATGGAGAGGTAGGCTTCTTGTTACGAATGTCAGGATATCCCTCTTTGTTTCCCTTCATACCAGTCTTGATCCTCGCATTTGGCAGTAATGCTCTAGGAAAAGGAGGCTTCACGACGTACGGGGCGAGAGGAGGATCATACTCCTTAGGCGTCACTTTCTGTGCTTCCTTCTTCGCTGGAGTGTCAGGCATCCTGCATAAATCAGAAGAAGTATTAGAAGATGAGTTTGAAGGATCTTGAACAGTTACCATCTTGGCTTGCTCCTTTCTCGGATTTGGCTCTGTCTGGCTCGGAAGTTGGCCAAATGGTCAACCAGATGCAAGCATGCTTGAGATGTTGTTCACGGCTTGCTCAATTCTTTGTCCAGAGCTTGAGTCTTAAACTGACTGTCATGATCATCGAGTCTGGTGATGATCTGGCTAAGCTTCCTGTCCAGGTCACTAACGTTGTTTTTTCTCTGATGTTGCTGCCCTGGATAGGTGTTATTCAAGTATTGGTTCTGGCGGTTGCCAGGTGCAGTTCCATAGTTGCCCGGGTTTCGATGCGGCGGCTGGTAGACACCTGCCGGTGGCTGGTTAGGTTTCTGATCCTGAGCTGGACCAGCTGGGCGGTTATTCTTGTTCTGGTTATGGTTGGCGCCATTATTGTAGGGAGGTCTGTCTTGATATTTCCCTTGCTGCCTGAAGTTGCGGTAGCCTGCATAACCATTCTGATTATTAACGAAACCCTGTTGAATGAAATTTACCTCTTCGGCAGACCAGACTTCTGCCCTACCAAAATTCTGACAACGGCCTCCGTTATGTGCGCAAGCTCCACACCATTCGCAATCGGCAACGTAGACAGAAGCTGTCGGCGGTTTGATTGGTGTGGTAGACTTCTTTAAATGCTTCTCTACCTCGACCTTGATAGTAGCTTCGAGATCGAGCTTGCTCCTTGATCCTTCAGATTGTCGTTCCCAGTTCCTTGACTTGGAAGCACAGTTTGCGAAGTGAAGAAGAGCAGCTTCAGGTGTAAGTGTAGTGCAATCTCCTTCAGCTAGAGAATTGACCCACTTGGTAGATTCTTCTCGAAGTCCTCGAGCAAAGATTTCAGCTAACTGCCTTTGCTCGAATCCATGATGCGGACAGTTGTAGAGAAGTTCTTGGAATCGATTCCAAATATCATATAAGCTTTCTCCTTCTTTCTGGGAGAATCTGGCAATGCTGTCCTGAATGGCAGTTGTTCTGGCTGGCGGGAAATATTCTTCAACGAAGTCCTGAGCCAGAGTATCCCAATTAGTGTAGTAACCAGGTGGTTTGCCAGTAAGCCACCTCTTAGCAGGGCCTTTCAGAGAGAACGGGAAAGCTCTCAGACAAAGAGTATTTTTGTCGAGGTTTCCGTTCGTGAAAGTGCTGCAGAGATCAAGGAAGTCTGCAAGATGAGTGCACGGATTGTCTAGAGGCCTGCCTTCAAATTGTAGATCCCTAGAGATCATGGTCAAGAATGGAATCTTGATCTCATAGTCAGGATCTCTTTCAATGCGCGGAACGGCAATGGCAGATCGAACGCTAGTCGCGCTCGGCTTGTTATAGTCTGCTAGACTCTTCTGTGCAGGTGGTGGTGGTGGTGGTGGTAGTTGATCATCCATGGTAGGAGATGGAGGAGGTGAAAGTGATGCGGTGTATGAAGCGGATGAAGATGACGGTGAAGACGGAGATGAGGAACTCTCCTTCAGTTCCTCGATCTTGATCGGAGTGACGGGTGGATTGGATCTGCCTCTCTTCAAAATCTGTGATCGTAGAGGTGGAGCAGAACTGCCTGGTCTCTCTATACTCTTAGCCTGTTCGGTTTGAGAGCGAGTCCAAGGACGGTGAGGCATACACCTGTAAACCTACAGATAACAAAGACAAACAAAACCAGTGTAAAATCGTAGTGGATGGAAAGGTGAAAGATGGAAAATAGAAGAATAAATTGCCAGTTCTTCTTTCAAACAATCAAAGAAGTCCCCGGCAACGGCGCCAATTTGGTGAACCTCAGATTGTTGTGCGGGTTCAACCAAATAAACTAACAAAGCTACTTATGACACTCGATTTGACGTGATTATCAGCCTCATTTAAGCGACATTTCTTTGCTTAAGACATGGTTTTTAGGGTAGAATAACGAATATTCAATCGATTGCCCTATCTCGTGCCATTTGTGTTACCTTGGCCCGTTTCGGGTCTATTTGATGGTTTTCTAGTGTTTTTGTGTTAGCACAGGTTTTTTCCGTCAAATAGAGTAGCCATGGATGTGTCTAAGGCGTTGGAACCTCGAGGAATCAAACCGGAATCGATCCAAGGAGCCGATCAAGTCAAACCAAAAGTCTGCCCATTCACACTTACACATTCGGCGAAAATACACTTGCATCTTCGGCGAAAACAATAGTGCAAATCAACTGACGCCAAGTGAAGACTGACTTCGGCGGAAACATTGTGTTCTTCGGTCCGAAAATGCAAGGCAGAGAGATCAGCCGGCGGAGACTTCATTCACAAAGGATTTTTCGCCAAAAATTCCTTAAGAATTTTGGCGAAAATAATAAGAGGAATCCGGCTGATTAGGGTTAAGTATAAATACTTAACCCGGCGGCCCAAACAGGGAGACAATCATAATTAATCATAATACAACTCTTCGAATCAGAATTCTCTCAAGTCTGGAGCAAAGAGTTGGAGTTCGAAGAGCCGGATAGAGATCGTGACGCCATCCCTTCCACCTCGACGAATCGGAGCTAGGAGTGTTATCTACCGAAGATCGAAGTCTGGCAGAGTCGTCTGAATTAGGTTTTTCAGATTCTTTTCTGTTCTTCCTCTGGATGATGAACTCTCACTTTGTCATTGTTTCTTTTGTGATAAACATGAGTAGCTTAACTCGTTAGAGCTTAGACTAGATGAACCCTAAGTGACTCAGGGCTTTAAAGCGGTCACGGATCGGCGGTGATTAGATTTGAAATTCAATCAGTTCTTTTTCATGTTTGATTCGTTCTTCATTGTTCATGTTTCTTGTCTGGATTGATCACCTAGATTAGATTCTGGTTAAGCTAAGGATAGAAGCGAACGCTCACCTTACTTTAGAACATCAAATTGAACAATTAACCTTATAATTGGAGCGTGCCTTTCGTAGGAACCGGTTAGGGTTAATTCACTGCAAGAGTAACTCATAAATCATTAGTAATCACACCAATAAATTAAGTCGTTGCGAGAGGCGACCGTACCCGGGCGGCTAGTTAATCTTGGTAGTTAGAACGGATAGAGCGAACGTTCGCCGGTCTTAAACCTAAGGGTAAGGAGTTATGGTGGTGTTTTAGTAATTGATTGAATGAGAATCGAAATCCGCTGATCTGTTGATTGCCAATGCTCTGGGGAACGAAGGGGGATTCAAAGTCTAAGTTCGTCTGTCATTCTTGTTTTCAAACCCTAATTCCCAATCTGCTTTAGTTTAATTTGTTTTAATTTTTCTGCATTTCCTAGAAGTAGAAGTCGTGGAACTCACACCACGCACAACGTGTTTACCTTCGAGTATTTTGCTAGTTCTGAAGTAACCAATCATAAGAGACCCTCGGAATACGATCTGCTATAGCTTTTTCTTAGCATTAGTAGTTATTTGGTTGAACCCTCAACGACACACGTCTTCCACCAAATTGGCGCCGTTGCCGGGGACCTTCTTTTGATTGTTCGAAAGAAGAACTGGCAATTTATTCTTCTACTTTCCATCTTTCATTTTTCCACCCACTTCGATTTTACGCCGGTATGTTTGCTTTTGTTGCTTGTAGGTTGTTCTACAGGTTTATGAACCGCTCGATCGCTCATTCTCAGTTTAAGCCGGGTAATTCTACTCCGCCGAAGAAACCGCGAGCTCAGAAGCAAGTCATAGTCACTCCGCCTACACCACCTATCCCTAATAAGATTGAGGAGTTGAAGGAGAACTCCTCATCTTCATCCGCTTCATCAACTATTTCAGATTCGCCATCAACTATTTCAGTTGCTCAGCGCACCATGACAGTTACTGTGACCAATTGCGGCTAACCTTCGAGCTAGTGTCGTTGTGCCGCACAACGATGACAACCCTGATTATAATATCACAACCTTCGTCCTGAACATGGTCACTAAGAATCTTCAATTGGAAGGAAAGCCGCAAGAAAACCCCCGCACACATTTGGCAAACTTCCTGGACATGTGCGAGACGTTTAAGAGTGGGAATCTCAGTAAGAACAATCTTTGCTTACGAGCTTTCCCATTCTCTCTTAAAAGCAACGCCAAGGTATGGCTCGGCTCGAAACCACCTGGCTACTACACTGACTGGGATAGTCTAGCCCAGGACTTCATAGAGGAATATTATCCCCTTCAAGAACGACATTCTACAAGGATAGCATCGCTAGCTTTTCTCAGAAGGAAGGAGTAAGCTTATACAATGCTTGGAACGAATTCCAAGAGCTTCTATCGGAATGCCCTCATCACGGATTCAACCAGGGGCAGCTAGCTGAAATCTTTGCCCAAGGGATGAATGAAGAAACAGCTGAATGGGTCAACACCTTAGCTGATGGCGACTGCACAGCACTTGAACCAGAAGCTGCTCTACTTCACTTTGCAGATTGCGCATCTAAGTCCAGGAGTTTGGAAAGACAGTTTGGAGCAGCCAAGAGTCAACCAAGCAGTGAAGATCAGATTAAGATCGCAGTACAGAAACAAATGGAAGAGATCCTCGGTACAACTAATAACTGGCCTAAAAAGGAAGTCAACTTCATTGATCACAGCTTCACCAGGGATCAAAGAGGCTACTCCGACTACCGTTAGTTCAGAACACCTCCTCAACAACGAGAAGGCTTCTATGAGCGTCCTCCCTACAACTTCCAACTCGACCAGAGCCGGAATCAATACATGGACAATGGTTATCAAGATCCATCCAGATTCACCAGAGTACAACAGCCTCCGAATCTTATATCTGAGGATAATTGGGAGAGGAGAATAGCTAGGAAGTTTGATCTAATTACAGCAAGACTTGATGATCACGAGGAAAGGTTCAAAGCGCAAGACGCTCTTAACAAAGGGCAGATCGCACAAGGACAGAGAATAGAGGATATGATAAATAAAATTGCTAGTGCGATGGCTCGTATTCCCATCTTCAATGAGGCTCCATCTCCAGACAGCTCCACCGTGAAGAACGAGCACGCTAAGGCCGTAACAACCAGGAGCAGCGAGCAGACCAGCTCGTCTGAGAAGGAAGAAATTCCCGTTTCCAATGAGGGAGAGTGCTCGGCTATCATCCCTCGACCACCACCCATACCTATTCCAGCTAAGTGCCCCGACCCTGGTCCTTCGAGCATTAATGGCATTGAAGGCATTGAAGTCGAGCGTAGTATAATTGACCTAGGTGCTTCTATAAATGTCATGCCTATGTGTTTATATAAGAAACTGAACCTAGGGGAACTACAACCTGCCAACATGAATTTAATGTTCGCTGACAAAACTCTAAGAGAACCTAGAGGAATGATCCAGGATATAATCACTTGCTGTGGCCCTTTCCGTTTTTTCGTTGATTATATAGTTATGGATACTCAAGAGACATATTCTACCCTTCTCTTAGGCCGGCCATTCATGGCGACAGCCAGAATTAATGTCAATGTTCCTAATGGCTCTCTAACTTTAAGGGTTGGGAAGGACACTGCAACATTCCGTCTCAAGGACGGTATGAAATACATTCCTAAGGGAGAATCAAATTGTTTATCTATAGAGATTGTGGAGTTGGCCTCGGTCAATTTCATTTCTAATGTTTCTTCCAGTGTCCCTAGACCAATTGTTGCTGCAGGTATTGACCAGGTTATTAAGAAGAAGCCAGAAACTGCGGTTCATAAGCCGCTTAAAAAGAAGAAGGAACTGCAAGCCTCTTCTAAGCCACCGAGCGCTAAACCAAGCAGACCTCGAGGAAAGAACAAGAAGACGAAGACCCAAATGGTATGGAGGCCAAAAATTCCGCCGTCTTCCACCGAGCCAGCTGCACCCACCATTTCGTTCCGAGCAACCGGCGCCGGAACAAGTATGGAAGGAGAAGCCGAAAGCATCTCCTAAGGAAGTACTAACGATCACCGATCCTGGTGATAACAAGCCGAAGATTAAAGAAAAGAAGAAGCCGACAGTCCTCATTCCTTCCATCATCACACTCAAGAAGGATGATCTATCTAGAGAGCTGTTCGGATCATTCAAGTTCGTCGATCATCTTCCCGATGGACGTACCAAGCTTTTGCACGCAAACGGGAAGAAATTCACGCTTACCGGAGAAGTCCTGAAGCTGTTTTTCATGAACTCCGACGCGAGCGTGAAGGAGATTCTGAGTTGGGATGTCTCCTAATACCGTCCAGGTATCGTCCAGCTCAAGGACGTTAATAAAAGAGCGCTTCGTGGGAGGCAACCCACGGCTGGAGTCTGTTTTAATTTTTGTTGAACTTGGTATTTTAGAGTCGGTTCGGGGGAGCCAAAAGTGTCAGTTTGTTTGATTTATTATTTTTCGTGTAGAGTCTGCATGTCATAGAGTCAGTAGCAAGTTGATTGAGGTCGTTCCGATTTTTGTGGATTTAACTGTGATTTTCTGAAGTTAGCCAGATTTGCGAAAATATTTAAAACCCGAACAGTTCAAAATTTTCGGCGAAACCACCCTTGTTTTCGGCGAAACCGATTTTCAATTTTTGAACTTGATTCTCCCTGTTGATCATTTTCGGTTTGAAAAGTTTTATATTTTCGGCGAAACCACATGGGCATTTTCGGCGAAACCACCTTCGAAAATCCGGCAGCCCATTTTAACTGATATTTTCGGCGAAACCATCCTTTTAATTTCGCCAAAAATAATTTTAAAAATCAGAAATCCTCCACTTTAAAATTCGGATTTGTTTCCTCTCTCTCATTCACTCATTTTCGTTCATACCACCGAAAACAAAACCCTCCCCCTTTTGTTTCAAAATCGCCGACCACCCACCTCTTTAAATCTGACCGTCGCCGCCGTTTCCCACTGCCGCCACTGTCGCCAACCGCCTCCGCTCCTTTCCCCTCCCAATTCTGAATCCATCGAGCCCTAGAACAGCCAAATCGGAGCTTTGCAGCTCCAGTTCACCGAAAACCTAGTTTTCAACATTTTTCACCGATTCCTCTCAACTCGTTCATTTTTAGCAGTCATGGCCTCAAGGTAAGTCGTATAACTTTTTGATACAAATCTTTTGACATATGGATTGCTGAATTTCGTCAGGGTTGACTTTCGGTTGACTTTTGGTTTGCCTCGTTTTGCGTGCCGACTGTTTCGTGTGAACTAGGATTAACTGAACTTATAAAACTGTTCTAGGATGTTTAGGGAGTTCCGTGCTTAATTCCATACCATTTGATCATGTGTTGCTATGCATAGGATTGATTTTTCGTGATGTTGACTGTCTAAATGTCGGTTTGACTTTTTGAACTCTGATTGTGCTTATCCGATTCTGGCTGTTCCTAAGTATGTATTTTACTGTCTATGATTACCGGTTACTCCGCTTTGCTTACCCCACTTAGTTTCCCTCATTTCTTTGTGAAATTGAGTTTTTCTACTAAGTGTGGGGTAGGGTTTTGGTTGACTAATCTGGTTTCATTCTGGTTTAGGAACACCACTTATGAGCGCAGGACTAAGGCGCGACTTGATGACGCCTCGAGCTCAGGAGCTGCCGCTCCCGTCACACCTGCTGTTCTGGGTCCACCACCCGCACTCCCTCGCCGGGCTGGATACCATCGCACCATAGCTCGTCTACCAGACTTCTATTTTGAGTGCTTCCAGAAGCTCGAGCACGTTCGGGGAGCTGATGTGCGTCCTCTCTCCATGGATTCCCTGCACGATCATGATGAGGACTACCACCGGAACGTGCATGACGCCTTAGCACCGGCTGGTCTCCTCGAGCTGACCACCATCGCCGCCGAGTTCCCAGACATTGCCCTTCAGGAGTTCTGGGCAACCTTTGATCTGGACGAGCACAAGAGGAAGCAACGCCAGAAGGTGGTCACCTTCTATCTTGGTGGGGTGTACCAACAGCTCACCTATGATGAGTTTGCCGCTCATCTCGGCATCCCCTACGAGCATTATCACGACCATCACCTAGGCTGGGGCGAGGATGATGACGACAAGGAGTACCACGCGCTCTGGAGCCACATGACAGGCGTACCTGGCGATCGCCTCGGGGTGAGCAACTCAGTTAAGTCTCTCTCTCACCCGCTCTATAAATTTATTCATATGGTTTGGCGGAGGTCACTTTTATATGTTCGAGACAAGGATCGCCACCACATCCTCAAGGAGGAGCTCATGCTTCTCCGAGCCATCTGAGAGAGCTACCCTCTACACCCCGGCTGGGTGCTTGCTCGCATCTTCCGCCAGAAGACCAGGAGGAAGACGCCACCCCGCAAACTCTTGGGGGGCAACTTCATAGGACAGCTCATCATCTCCTTCGGCATCAGCCATGAATATGGCCCGCACATTCCACGACACCCAGTTAGGACCGTTGGAGGAGACTTGGCGGTTGAGTACGACTTAGAACTCGACCTCAGTCCCCATGTAGCAGCTGATCCTCCACTTCAGCCTGTGGTCGAATCGGAGAAAGAAGATGATGCTGAGGAGCAGCAGCCGCAGCCGCCGCTTGAGTTTCATGATTATACACCCTCGCCACACCATCAGGCAGGGTACATCCACCAGTCGCCGCCGCACATTCCCGATCCATATCCGGCGCCTACTCATCAGCCCCGACACCACCCCGCGGATGTTGAAGAGTTATACGAGCGACTGCAGGAGTGTCGCATCACCGACAATGCCACTGAAGAGGCGCGATGGACTATTATGCAGCAACATATGCGCCGCGCCGACAGGCGGTATGAGGCACAGATGGCGTGGCAACGCCAGCTCGGCGAATTTCTCCACTTTCCACCTCCCGGTTCACCGGACCAGCAGTGATCGGGTTATATTCCTTTTCTGGTGTCTTCTTTTTATTTATTCTTTCCGGATTTCGGTCCAACTTTTTTCTATGTGGATTTGGGACACTTGTCCCGATTTCCTTTTTGTGTTTTATTTGTTTTTGTTTTGTAGGCAGTAGGGAGACTCCCTTTGCTTCGGGTTCTGATACACTTTCCTCTGCTCCGAGGATCCGTGCTCACCCTCTGAAATCAACCGTCCTCATCCAGGTTCTTACATTCCACTCTGAACTCTAGAATTAGTCCTGTGAGGACACAGTCCGATTTAAGTGTGGGGTAGGATGCTAGAGAACCTTGCATGAACTTGATTGCCCTTGATTGTGTTTTATGTGTGCCTCGTGATTCCATTCCAGTCTCTCTAGCATTAGAATGGCTCAGTTCTTGATTTTTGATGTTAAGTTGTTGTTCAAACTTTCATAATGATGCTTAGACTGCTTAACCTAGAACTTGAGAACCAACTTGTATACTTTGATGCTAAATTGCCTGGTCAGAACAGAATTTTTAAAAATCACACTTGTAGTTTGTAGCCTTGATTGCATGAAAATGACCGAATCCGACTAGCAAACCAACTGTGAGCTTTTGATCCACTGCACGTAACTTGCAATTTTAATTCTTTCTGAGTGGTTTTCTGTTTACTTGAATGAGTTAGAATTTGCATGAGACCTACTCGAGACCACACGATGACACGAGTTCTAGAAGGATAGGGGCACCTAGATTCAGCTACTAAGCCAGATAGCCTACCAAACGATAAATCCACTAGGTTTAGACCCTTGAGCTTGGCCTGTTCTTTCGGTTCGATAATACATTACAGCCATTTCCCATTTCTTTCATTCCCCGTTGATCCCCTGTGGTTGTAGTTCTAGATTGACCTACCGGAAGTCGGTTTGTGGTAACCTGCCTATAGCCATTAAACAGGTGGTCTTAGCTAATATGTCCAGACGTGTAAACCCCTCTAGCAACTAAAAGAAAATCGGCACAAAAGAAAAAAAAAGTAAAGAAAGAAAAAGAGAAAAATTTCAAAAAAAATGAAGAAAAGAAAATCAGAAAAAGTTCAAAGTGTAGTTCAATAAAACGTTCTTCTCCCTACAAATGGAAGAACGAAGTCAAAAGAACGAAGTTAAAAGAAAAGAAAAAAATCGTGTAAAGAAAAATAATAAGTGCTAGGTTGCTGGAGGGTATCATAGGACGAGCGTTCATCATTCCACCCGTGTTTGGTTAGACGGTAGGAAGCCATAGATTAGATTCGAGGGAAGTTAGTCGAAAGCTACACCGCACAAAGCCATCATCATTCATTCCCATCATCCATCTCATTATAAACCCGAGTAGTGTAGATTTCATTACGTGTTGTCACAGTGGTGGAGATGTGGTCGAAATGCAAACCTATGACAGAATTCGGTAACAAAAATGATCGAGAGCAGAAACACGTCCTTAAACACAGAGAGTGAGAGTTCCCATTGTACTATATTTATCCTGTGTGAGGAGTCTGGTCGGTCAGGTCAAATTCGTGCATAATTGGTTGCTAATTACTTGTCGTGTGCAGTTTATTAGTGAGACCAGGTAGTTTGACTGATCTGTATGCATGTTAGGTTTCTTGTTCTAGGATCGATCTGTCTAATAATTCATTGTGTTTGATTGAGCACCAATTTAATCGATCTGATGTGACTTTGATTAGTGCATTTTAAGCTTATGAATGACCTATGAAATACCCGTGTTTATTCGTGAAATGACATGGCTTATATGCTTTTATTGAAATTTTGTGCAAAGTGTCATTTTGTTGTCCGGTTGCTACTTTGGAGCCAAATTCGTGGGCTATTGGAGTTGCCTCTATGCATTTTCAGGTTATGGAATCAAAGTACGGATGACAAGGAGCGTATAGGAGCAAACGGGAGGTCATTTGGAGTCCGGACGAGGGAGATATGAGCGTTACAAGATCGAGCTTTCTGCAGAGCTGAGGAGGTGCACGCCGTGCACCACTGCACGCCGTGCATGATGCACGCCGTGCACCGTGCACGGTTTGGTGCACGGGCTGTCCAGGAGGCTCCGAAACACATTCAGCTCCAAGGTGCACGCCGTGCAGCCTTGCACGCCGTGCACCCTGCACGCCGTGCATAGGTGCACGCCGTGCACTGCCCCCTGCACTATAAATACCCACGTTTTTCACTCTTTTGAGAAATTCCATCATATCTCTTGAACCCCTTGTACATACCCACGAACCCTCAAACCCTAGAACACATTTTGGGAGCAATTTGAAGCCATTGGAGCTAGGATTGAAGCCAACAAACCTTGGGAGAAGTGCTTACAAGTGGAGAAGTGAAGATCATCTCAAGGATTCATCCATGGTGTTCTTGGTGACCATTCTTCCTCCTTTTCTCTTTACTCCCTTGGCCATGTGTGGCTGAGTTTCTAGGGTTCCTCTTGGATGGGTAGATTAGTTGTGCTATGATAGAGGGATGATTGTATAGAACTTGTCATGATTGATCTTGGATTGTAAGAAGATGGTCTCTATGACTTGTTGTTAATTCCATTGATGGCTATGGCTTGATTGGTCTATTTTTTTTGTAATGTAATGCATGAGAGTGCTTGGATTACATGGATTGTAGGTCTAGGGATTGAAGAGAGTGTGTTCTAAGAGATTAGATCATCTCAATTCAACCATAGTTGCATGATTTCTCACTTGTGCATTTTATCGAACACTTGGTGTGCATTAGGATTTTCACTCAATTGAACTTTGATTAGTCTTTGGATGATTTTCTTAGTGTTAGAACATTGACATGAGAGTGTGGTGTCTAGCCTAGTGGTCATAGAGTCATAGGAGAGGGTTTTGTAGCTTGGCATTTCATCAAACACCTTTAATGCATCCTTAGTCACTTAGCTTGAGAGCGAGAGCCTAGGTTGAGTGGTTCTAGGATAGGGATTTGGTGCGACGAGAGTGCATTGAGTCTATAGAAGTGAAATGCGTGGTCATTCGATTGCTTCCTCGAACATGTTTGGCTTGTTTGTGCATTTGTACCTCTTGAGCATGATGAAACTACCCACCAAGAGAGCCCCCTTTGTCTTTGATTTGCACCACTTTATTTTTCTTTCTTCCTTTTATTTTCCTTTAAGTTTTTAATGTCTATTTCAAATCAAAACTCCTTTCAAATGAATAGACCGTCTACGAGGAATGTGAGTAGAGGCCATTGAGAGAACCCCGTGGAATACGACCTTGGTAAAACCCGCTTTTATCAAGTTTTTGGCGCCGTTGCCGGGGACTTTCTCAATCCTTTGAAAGCATTTAGTAGTGGACCGTTCTATTCACTTCCTTCCGTTTTAGTTTTGCTTCTTTATTGTTTGTTTTTGTTAATTGTTTTTATGGTTTTGTTATCCCGCATTGTTGTACTACTTGGTTGTGTTTGTTGTGCGTGTTTGTAGGCCCCTTATCCACCTATCTAGTTCATGGGAGCAAGGTTGCAAGTAAGATGAACTCGTGGAATGGAAGTAATGGTTATGGTTCCTATCAATGGTGGAATCCATCTCCTAACCCATACTATGGTCATCCTACTCCATCCAACTACTACCAAGAAACTTGTGAGGAAGATGGCCAATGGTGGGGTCAAGAACAACAAGCTTCAACACCCATGTGGAATGAGCAATGTCCTTATCCATCTCCACCCTACCATCAAGTCTTGCCGGAGTATTATCAAGAAGATTTCACAAGTCAAGAACAACATTCTCCAACGCCTTCAATGTTAGAGGAGCTCTTTAAGATGGTTAGAGAAAGCGAGCGCCCTCAAGAGGATTTCACAAGCTATGAGCAACCCTCTCAACCTTCTTCTATGTTAGAGGAGCTCTTGAAAATGGTGAAGGAAAGTGAGCGTCCTCGAGAGGAGTTTGTAAGCTATGAGGAACCTCCTCCACCTCTTTCCACACTTGAGGAAGCTTTGAAGATTGCGGAAGATAATGCGAACCAACTCAATCGTTTAACTCAAGGCGTGACACTCATCAAGGAAGCTCTAGAGGAGGAACAACAATGTCCATCTTTCCCCACAATTGAGGAGATGTTGCAAATGGTGGAAGATAATGCGGCTCGGTTGGATCGTTTAACTCAAAGTGTGAAGCTCATCTCCGACATCCTTGAACCGGAAGTGCTTGTCATGGAAGAAGAAGAAGGTGAGTCTCCCCAAGAAGAGTTCATGAGCCATGAGAAACCTCTTCCATCTCCTTTCATGCTAGAGATCTTGCAAATTGCGGAGGATAATGCAAACCGAGTTAACCGCTTATCTCAAAGCATAGAGCTCGTCACGAAGATTCTTGAGAATGAACGACATCCCAATCATTTGGAGTATTTTTATGATGATGAAGATGACACTTGTGAACCGGAAGAGCTTGACACGGAAGAAGAGTTGGTAGTGGAGGAGATTGAGGAACATGTTCTTCCGAGGACACACCAAGTAACGATGATGTGGGGTATGAAGAACCAAGGAGACTTGAGGATGATGACCCTTTAGAGGAGGTGAGAGATGATTTGGAGACGCTTCAAGAAGAGGTGGCACCGAGAGTGGAGCACGAAAGTGAACAACACCACCCTATTGAGGTCCCACCAAAGGTTGTGAGTACTCTTCAATCTTCTTGCTTGATCATGAAGTACTTGTGTCAAGAGACGGACACAAGCTTCATAACCTCCCCTAAGGTGATAATGGAAGAGAAGTCGTCCATGTGTGAACCGGAAGACTCCTTGAGTGGCATCACCAACTTGGAGACAATGGATCTCAATGGAGGCTCCCTACCATACTTTCTTCCTCAAGCTTCGACACTCAAAGGTAGCAAGCCACCCCAAGGTCTCAAGTGCTATACAAGCATCAATGTGCATTGGCTAGTCTACCATTCCTCCAAGATGCTACTTGGAGCTCAACTTTCATCATGGAAGAAGCTACTTGACATCAAGGAGGTACTAAGTTGGACACCATAACACAGGTATCGTCGAGCTTAAGACGGTAACCAAGCGCTTCTTGGGAGGCACCCCATGTTATCTTTACTTTTATTGCTCTTGTTTGCTCTTTTTAGTTTTTTTGTTGTTTTAGCTTTTTGAATAAGGTTTGGCAAGCATTTTGGATCACTCTTCACCAAGGATCATCATGGAACTTTTTCACCTCTATTACGTCCTATGCTCCTCTCTACCAATGCGGTAACTTCGTTCCACCTTACCCTCTCTCTCTTGATCATTGAGGACAATGCTCATGTTAGTCGTAGGGGAGTGTGAGGTTTGGTGTGATTATTTGTCGGTAGAAGTCTAAAGCTATGTTTTGATGTGTTGCATGATCTTAATTGAATATCGAATTCCTCTATTGTAGAATCGTTCGGTTCTTGACTTTCGGTGTGTAATTGACTTCAAGCCTTCGCAATGATGTTTAGATTGTTCCACTTAGAACCTATAACCAGCATGTTAGCACTAATATCAAATGAGTCTGGGCCAGAACTGAGATTTATCACTCTTGTATGTTGGATTGATTGGTTTGATACGTGTTTTTATACCACTCGATAACACCGATCTAGGATGATGAAGGCAATCAGAATTTCTTCCCCTCTTCCATGTTTTTCATTCTCTTTTTGATCTTTTGTGATTGTGGCTTGAGACTAGACGGAATCCAATTCGAAATCTTGTCGGAAGTTGTTAAGGGGCTAAGGATCAAGTGGCTAAATTGTGAAAAAAAAAAAACTAGGCAAGCTCGGCACCTAAGTGAAGTGTCGGGTTGAGCACTAAGCAAAAGGGCAAAGGGCTGTGAGCTAGGCAGGTTCAACACCTAAGCGAAGTGTTGAATCGAGCACTAGTATGCAGTAAGAAAAAAAAATGAATGAAAAAGAAAAGAGAAAGAAAAGAAAGGAAAAAGAGTTCTCGAGTGTAGCCCTTGATCCTATGCCCGAGTTGTTAAGAGCGGATCTAGAAGCGGATGAAGTCGAGTCGATAGCCACATCGTAATCACTCACCACTTTCAAAAATTTCCGTACCTCCATCTATTTCATTCCATTTCCCGAGTTCAAGTCCTTTTGATTAGAGTTGGTGTTGTCGTGGTCGGTTTTGCTGTGTCCCAATCAACCTCTACTTGAAGTGTGCAGAAATTAGTGAGGTTTAGACTTGTTTGGTTGATGTTCTTGCATGTGTAGTTTTAGTTTGTTCGTGGAACAGTTTAAGCTAAATTGTGATTGCTTGAATCTCGATGGACCGAACTTGTCATTTGTGAACTTGGATGTTTTCTAATTCATTTGCTTGAGGACAAGCAAAGCTTAGTCGTAGGGGAATTTGATGTGACTTTGATTAGTGCATTTTAAGCTTATGAATGACCTATGAAATACCCGTGTTTATTCGTGAAATGACATGGCTTATATGCTTTTATTGAAATTTTGTGCAAAGTGTCATTTTGTTGTCCGGTTGCTACTTTGGAGCCAAATTCGTGGGCTATTGGAGTTGCCTCTGTGCATTTTCAGGTTATGGCATCAAAGTACGGATGACAAGGAGCGTATAGGAGCAAACGGGAGGTCATTTGGAGTCCGGACGAGGGAGATATGAGCGTTACAAGATCGAGCTTTCTGCAGAGCTGAGGAGGTGCACGCCGTGCACCACTGCACGCCGTGCATGATGCACGCCGTGCACCGTGCACGGTTTGGTGCACGGGCTGTCCAGGAGGCTCCGAAACACATTCAGCTCCAAGGTGCACGCCGTGCAGCCTTGCACGCCGTGCACCCTGCACGCCGTGCATAGGTGCACGCCGTGCACTGCCCCCTGCACTATAAATACCCACGTTTTTCACTCTTTTGAGAAATTCCATCATATCTCTTGAACCCCTTGTACATACCCACGAACCCTCAAACCCTAGAACACATTTTGGGAGCAATTTGAAGCCATTGGAGCTAGGATTGAAGCCAACAAACCTTGGGAGAAGTGCTTACAAGTGGAGAAGTGAAGATCATCTCAAGGATTCATCCATGGTGTTCTTGGTGACCATTCTTCCTCCTTTTCTCTTTACTCCCTTGGCCATGTGTGGCTGAGTTTCTAGGGTTCCTCTTGGATGGGTAGATTAGTTGTGCTATGATAGAGGGATGATTGTATAGAACTTGTCATGATTGATCTTGGATTGTAAGAAGATGGTCTCTATGACTTGTTGTTAATTCCATTGATGGCTATGGCTTGATTGGTCTATTTTATTTGTAATGTAATGCATGAGAGTGCTTGGATTACATGGATTGTAGGTCTAGGGATTGAAGAGAGTGTGTTCTAAGAGATTAGATCATCTCAATTCAACCATAGTTGCATGATTTCTCACTTGTGCATTTTATCGAACACTTGGTGTGCATTAGGATTTTCACTCAATTGAACTTTGATTAGTCTTTGGATGATTTCTTAGTGTTAGAACATTGACATGAGAGTGTGGTGTCTAGCCTAGTGGTCATAGAGTCATAGGAGAGGGTTTTGTAGCTTGGCATTTCATCAAACACCTTTAATGCATCCTTAGTCACTTAGCTTGAGAGCGAGAGCCTAGGTTGAGTGGTTCTAGGATAGGGATTTGGTGCGACGAGAGTGCATTGAGTCTATAGAAGTGAAATGCGTGGTCATTCGATTGCTTCCTCGAACATGTTTGGCTTGTTTGTGCATTTGTACCTCTTGAGCATGATGAAACTACCCACCAAGAGAGCCCCCTTTGTCTTTGATTTGCACCCTTTTTTTTCTTTTTCTTTTAGTTTTCCTTTAAGTTTTTATGTCTATTTCAAACCAAAACTCCTTTCAAATGAATAGACCGTCTACTAGGAATGTGAGTAGAGGCCATTGAGAGAACCCCGTGGAATACGACCTTGGTAAACCCGCTTTTATCAAGTTTTTGGCGCCGTTGCCGGGGACTTTCTCAATCCTTTGAAAGCATTTAGTAGTGGACCGTTCTATTCACTTCCTTCCGTTTTAGTTTTGCTTCTTTATTGTTTGTTTTTGTTAATTGTTTTTATGGTTTTGTTATCCCGCATTGTTGTACTACTTGGTTGTGTTTGTTGTGCGTGTTTGTAGGCCCCTTATCCACCTATCTAGTTCATGGGAGCAAGGTTGCAAGTAAGATGAACTCGTGGAATGGAGTAATGGTTATGGTTCCTATCAATGGTGGAATCCATCTCCTAACCCATACTATGGTCATCCTACTCCATCCAACTACTACCAAGAAACTTGTGAGGAGATGGCCAATGGTGGGGTCAAGAACAACAAGCTTCAACACCCATGTGGAATGAGCAATGTCCCTATCCATCTCCACCCTACCATCAAGTCTTGCCGGAGTATTATCAAGAAGATTTCACAAGTCAAGAACAACATTCTCCAACGCCTTCAATGTTAGAGGAGCTCTTTAAGATGGTTAGAGAAAGCGAGCGCCCTCAAGAGGATTTCACAAGCTATGAGCAACCCTCTCAACCTTCTTCTATGTTAGAGGAGCTCTTGAAAATGGTGAAGGAAAGTGAGCGTCCTCGAGAGGAGTTTGTAAGCTATGAGGAACCTCCTCCACCTCTTTCCACACTTGAGGAAGCTTTGAAGATTGCGGAAGATAATGCGAACCAACTCAATCGTTTAACTCAAGGCGTGACACTCATCAAGGAAGCTCTAGAGGAGGAACAACAATGTCCATCTTCCCCACAATTGAGGAGATGTTGCAAATGGTGGAAGATAATGCGGCTCGGTTGGATCGTTTAACTCAAAGTGTGAAGCTCATCTCCGACATCCTTGAACCGGAAGTGCTTGTCATGGAAGAAGAAGAAGGTGAGTCTCCCCAAGAAGAGTTCATGAGCCATGAGAAACCTCTTCCATCTCCTTTCATGCTAGAGATCTTGCAAATTGCGGAGGATAATGCAAACCGAGTTAACCGCTTATCTCAAAGCATAGAGCTCGTCACGAAGATTCTTGAGAATGAACGACATCCCAATCATTTGGAGTATTTTTATGATGATGAAGATGACACTTGTGAACCGGAAGAGCTTGACACGGAAGAAGAGTTGGTAGTGGAGGAGATTGAGGAACATGTTCTTTCCGAGGACACACCAAGTAACGATGATGTGGGGTATGAAGAACCAAGGAGACTTGAGGATGATGACCCTTTAGAGGAGGTGAGAGATGATTTGGAGACGCTTCAAGAAGAGGTGGCACCGAGAGTGGAGCACGAAAGTGAACAACACCACCCTATTGAGGTCCCACCAAAGGTTGTGAGTACTCTTCAATCTTCTTGCTTGATCATGAAGTACTTGTGTCAAGAGACGGACACAAGCTTCATAACCTCCCCTAAGGTGATAATGGAAGAGAAGTCGTCCATGTGTGAACCGGAAGACTCCTTGAGTGGCATCACCAACTTGGAGACAATGGATCTCAATGGAGGCTCCCTACCATACTTTCTTCCTCAAGCTTCGACACTCAAAGGTAGCAAGCCACCCCAAGGTCTCAAGTGCTATACAAGCATCAATGTGCATTGGCTAGTCTACCATTCCTCCAAGATGCTACTTGGAGCTCAACTTTCATCATGGAAGAAGCTACTTGACATCAAGGAGGTACTAAGTTGGACACCATAACACAGGTATCGTCGAGCTTAAGACGGTAACCAAGCGCTTCTTGGGAGGCACCCCATGTTATCTTTACTTTTATTGCTCTTGTTTGCTCTTTTTAGTTTTTTTGTTGTTTTAGCTTTTTGAATAAGGTTTGGCAAGCATTTTGGATCACTCTTCACCAAGGATCATCATGGAACTTTTTCACCTCTATTACGTCCTATGCTCCTCTCTACCAATGCGGTAACTTCGTTCCACCTTACCCTCTCTCTCTTGATCATTGAGGACAATGCTCATGTTAGTCGTAGGGGAGTGTGAGGTTTGGTGTGATTATTTGTCGGTAGAAGTCTAAAGCTATGTTTTGATGTGTTGCATGATCTTAATTGAATATCGAATTCCTCTATTGTAGAATCGTTCGGTTCTTGACTTTTGGTGTTAATTGACTTCAAGCCTTCGCAATGATGTTTAGATTGTTCCACTTAGAACCTATAACCAGCATGTTAGCACTAATATCAAATGAGTCTGGGCCAGAACTGAGATCTTATCACTCTTGTATGTTGGATTGATTGGTTTGATACGTGTTTTTATACCACTCGATAACACCGATCTAGGATGATGAAGGCAATCAGAATTTTCCCCTCTTCCATGTTTTTCATTCTCTTTTTGATCTTTTCGTGATTGTGGCTTGAGACTAGACGGAATCCAATTCGAAATCTTGTACGGAAGTTGTTAAGGGGCTAAGGATCAAGTGGCTAAATTGTGAAAAAAAAAGAAAACTAGGCAAGCTCGGCACCTAAGTGAAGTGTCGGGTTGAGCACTAAGCAAAAGGGCAAGGCTGTGAGCTAGGCAGGTTCAACACCTAAGCGAAGTGTTGAATCGAGCACTAGTATGCAGTAAGAAAAAAAAAATGAATGAAAAGAAAAGAGAAAGAAAAGAAAGGAAAAAGAGTTCTCGAGTGTAGCCCTTGATCCTATGCCCGAGTTGTTAAGAGCGGATCTAGAAGCGGATGAAGTCGAGTCGATAGCCACATCGTAATCACTCACCACTTTCAAAAATTTCCGTACCTCCATCTATTTCATTCCATTTCCCGAGTTCAAGTCCTTTTGATTAGAGTTGGTGTTGTCGTGGTCGGTTTTGCTGTGTCCCAATCAACCTCTACTTGAAGTGTGCAGAAATTAGTGAGGTTTAGACTTGTTTGGTTGATGTTCTTGCATGTGTAGTTTTAGTTTGTTCGTGGAACAGTTTAAGCTAAATTGTGATTGCTTGAATCTCGATGGACCGAACTTGTCATTTGTGAACTTGGATGTTTTCTAATTCATTTGCTTGAGGACAAGCAAAGCTTAGTCGTAGGGGAATTTGATGTGACTTTGATTAGTGCATTTTAAGCTTATGAATGACCTATGAAATACCCGTGTTTATTCGTGAAATGACATGGCTTATATGCTTTTATTGAAATTTTGTGCAAAGTGTCATTTTGTTGTCCGGTTGCTACTTTGGAGCCAAATTCGTGGGCTATTGGAGTTGCCTCTGTGCATTTTCAGGTTATGGCATCAAAGTACGGATGACAAGGAGCGTATAGGAGCAAACGGGAGGTCATTTGGAGTCCGGACGAGGGAGATATGAGCGTTACAAGATCGAGCTTTCTGCAGAGCTGAGGAGGTGCACGCCGTGCACCACTGCACGCCGTGCATGATGCACGCCGTGCACCGTGCACGGTTTGGTGCACGGGCTGTCCAGGAGGCTCCGAAACACATTCAGCTCCAAGGTGCACGCCGTGCAGCCTGCACGCCGTGCATAGGTGCACGTCGTGCACTGCCCCCTGCACTATAAATACCCACGTTTTTCACTCTTTTGAGAAATTCCATCATATCTCTTGAACCCCTTGTACATACCCACGAACCCTCAAACCCTAGAACACATTTTGGGAGCAATTTGAAGCCATTGGAGCTAGGATTGAAGCCAACAAACCTTGGGAGAAGTGCTTACAAGTGGAGAAGTGAAGATCATCTCAAGGATTCATCCATGGTGTTCTTGGTGACCATTCTTCCTCCTTTTCTCTTTACTCCCTTGGCCATGTGTGGCTGAGTTTCTAGGGTTCCTCTTGGATGGGTAGATTAGTTGTGCTATGATAGAGGGATGATTGTATAGAACTTGTCATGATTGATCTTGGATTGTAAGAAGATGGTCTCTATGACTTGTTGTTAATTCCATTGATGGCTATGGCTTGATTGGTCTATTTTTTTGTAATGTAATGCATGAGAGTGCTTGGATTACATGGATTGTAGGTCTAGGGATTGAAGAGAGTGTGTTCTAAGAGATTAGATCATCTCAATTCAACCATAGTTGCATGATTTCTCACTTGTGCATTTTATCGAACACTTGGTGTGCATTAGGATTTTCACTCAATTGAACTTTGATTAGTCTTTGGATGATTCTCTTAGTGTTAGAACATTGACATGAGAGTGTGGTGTCTAGCCTAGTGGTCATAGAGTCATAGGAGAGGGTTTTGTAGCTTGGCATTTCATCAAACACCTTTAATGCATCCTTAGTCACTTAGCTTGAGAGCGAGAGCCTAGGTTGAGTGGTTCTAGGATAGGGATTTGGTGCGACGAGAGTGCATTGAGTCTATAGAAGTGAAATGCGTGGTCATTCGATTGCTTCCTCGAACATGTTTGGCTTGTTTGTGCATTTGTACCTCTTGAGCATGATGAAACTACCCACCAAGAGAGCCCCCTTTGTCTTTGATTTGCACCACTTTATTTTTCTTTCTTCCTTTTATTTTCCTTTAAGTTTTTAATGTCTATTTCAAATCAAAACTCCTTTCAAATGAATAGACCGTCTACGAGGAATGTGAGTAGAGGCCATTGAGAGAACCCCGTGGAATACGACCTTGGTAAACCCGCTTTTATCAAGTTTTTGGCGCCGTTGCCGGGGACTTTCTCAATCCTTTGAAAGCATTTAGTAGTGGACCGTTCTATTCACTTCCTTCCGTTTTAGTTTTGCTTCTTTATTGTTTGTTTTTGTTAATTGTTTTTATGGTTTTGTTATCCCGCATTGTTGTACTACTTGGTTGTGTTTGTTGTGCGTGTTTGTAGGCCCCTTATCCACCTATCTAGTTCATGGGAGCAAGGTTGCAAGTAAGATGAACTCGTGGAATGGAAGTAATGGTTATGGTTCCTATCAATGGTGGAATCCATCTCCTAACCCATACTATGGTCATCCTACTCCATCCAACTACTACCAAGAAACTTGTGAGGAAGATGGCCAATGGTGGGGTCAAGAACAACAAGCTTCAACACCCATGTGGAATGAGCAATGTCCTTATCCATCTCCACCCTACCATCAAGTCTTGCCGGAGTATTATCAAGAAGATTTCACAAGTCAAGAACAACATTCTCCAACGCCTTCAATGTTAGAGGAGCTCTTTAAGATGGTTAGAGAAAGCGAGCGCCCTCAAGAGGATTTCACAAGCTATGAGCAACCCTCTCAACCTTCTTCTATGTTAGAGGAGCTCTTGAAAATGGTGAAGGAAAGTGAGCGTCCTCGAGAGGAGTTTGTAAGCTATGAGGAACCTCCTCCACCTCTTTCCACACTTGAGGAAGCTTTGAAGATTGCGGAAGATAATGCGAACCAACTCAATCGTTTAACTCAAGGCGTGACACTCATCAAGGAAGCTCTAGAGGAGGAACAACAATGTCCATCTTTCCCCACAATTGAGGAGATGTTGCAAATGGTGGAAGATAATGCGGCTCGGTTGGATCGTTTAACTCAAAGTGTGAAGCTCATCTCCGACATCCTTGAACCGGAAGTGCTTGTCATGGAAGAAGAAGAAGGTGAGTCTCCCCAAGAAGAGTTCATGAGCCATGAGAAACCTCTTCCATCTCCTTTCATGCTAGAGATCTTGCAAATTGCGGAGGATAATGCAAACCGAGTTAACCGCTTATCTCAAAGCATAGAGCTCGTCACGAAGATTCTTGAGAATGAACGACATCCCAATCATTTGGAGTATTTTTATGATGATGAAGATGACACTTGTGAACCGGAAGAGCTTGACACGGAAGAAGAGTTGGTAGTGGAGGAGATTGAGGAACATGTTCTTTCCGAGGACACACCAAGTAACGATGATGTGGGGTATGAAGAACCAAGGAGACTTGAGGATGATGACCCTTTAGAGGAGGTGAGAGATGATTTGGAGACGCTTCAAGAAGAGGTGGCACCGAGAGTGGAGCACGAAAGTGAACAACACCACCCTATTGAGGTCCCACCAAAGGTTGTGAGTACTCTTCAATCTTCTTGCTTGATCATGAAGTACTTGTGTCAAGAGACGGACACAAGCTTCATAACCTCCCCTAAGGTGATAATGGAAGAGAAGTCGTCCATGTGTGAACCGGAAGACTCCTTGAGTGGCATCACCAACTTGGAGACAATGGATCTCAATGGAGGCTCCCTACCATACTTTCTTCCTCAAGCTTCGACACTCAAAGGTAGCAAGCCACCCCAAGGTCTCAAGTGCTATACAAGCATCAATGTGCATTGGCTAGTCTACCATTCCTCCAAGATGCTACTTGGAGCTCAACTTTCATCATGGAAGAAGCTACTTGACATCAAGGAGGTACTAAGTTGGACACCATAACACAGGTATCGTCGAGCTTAAGACGGTAACCAAGCGCTTCTTGGGAGGCACCCCATGTTATCTTTACTTTTATTGCTCTTGTTTGCTCTTTTTAGTTTTTTTGTTGTTTTAGCTTTTTGAATAAGGTTTGGCAAGCATTTTGGATCACTCTTCACCAAGGATCATCATGGAACTTTTTCACCTCTATTACGTCCTATGCTCCTCTCTACCAATGCGGTAACTTCGTTCCACCTTACCCTCTCTCTCTTGATCATTGAGGACAATGCTCATGTTAGTCGTAGGGGAGTGTGAGGTTTGGTGTGATTATTTGTCGGTAGAAGTCTAAAGCTATGTTTTGATGTGTTGCATGATCTTAATTGAATATCGAATTCCTCTATTGTAGAATCGTTCGGTTCTTGACTTTCGGTGTGTAATTGACTTCAAGCCTTCGCAATGATGTTTAGATTGTTCCACTTAGAACCTATAACCAGCATGTTAGCACTAATATCAAATGAGTCTGGGCCAGAACTGAGATCTTATCACTCTTGTATGTTGGATTGATTGGTTTGATACGTGTTTTTATACCACTCGATAACACCGATCTAGGATGATGAAGGCAATCAGAATTTCTTCCCCTCTTCCATGTTTTTCATTCTCTTTTTGATCTTTTGTGATTGTGGCTTGAGACTAGACGGAATCCAATTCGAAATCTTGTACGGAAGTTGTTAAGGGGCTAAGGATCAAGTGGCTAAATTGTGAAAAAAAAAAAAACTAGGCAAGCTCGGCACCTAAGTGAAGTGTCGGGTTGAGCACTAAGCAAAAGGGCAAGGGCTGTGAGCTAGGCAGGTTCAACACCTAAGCGAAGTGTTGAATCGAGCACTAGTATGCAGTAAGAAAAAAAAAATGAATGAAAAAGAAAAGAGAAAGAAAAGAAAGGAAAAAGAGTTCTCGAGTGTAGCCCTTGATCCTATGCCCGAGTTGTTAAGAGCGGATCTAGAAGCGGATGAAGTCGAGTCGATAGCCACATCGTAATCACTCACCACTTTCAAAAATTTCCGTACCTCCATCTATTTCATTCCATTTCCCGAGTTCAAGTCCTTTTGATTAGAGTTGGTGTTGTCGTGGTCGGTTTTGCTGTGTCCCAATCAACCTCTACTTGAAGTGTGCAGAAATTAGTGAGGTTTAGACTTGTTTGGTTGATGTTCTTGCATGTGTAGTTTTAGTTTGTTCGTGGAACAGTTTAAGCTAAATTGTGATTGCTTGAATCTCGATGGACCGAACTTGTCATTTGTGAACTTGGATGTTTTCTAATTCATTTGCTTGAGGACAAGCAAAGCTTAGTCGTAGGGGAATTTGATGTGACTTTGATTAGTGCATTTTAAGCTTATGAATGACCTATGAAATACCCGTGTTTATTCGTGAAATGACATGGCTTATATGCTTTTATTGAAATTTTGTGCAAAGTGTCATTTTGTTGTCCGGTTGCTACTTTGGAGCCAAATTCGTGGGCTATTGGAGTTGCCTCTGTGCATTTTCAGGTTATGGCATCAAAGTACGGATGACAAGGAGCGTATAGGAGCAAACGGGAGGTCATTTGGAGTCCGGACGAGGGAGATATGAGCGTTACAAGATCGAGCTTTCTGCAGAGCTGAGGAGGTGCACGCCGTGCACCACTGCACGCCGTGCATGATGCACGCCGTGCACCGTGCACGGTTTGGTGCACGGGCTGTCCAGGAGGCTCCGAAACACATTCAGCTCCAAGGTGCACGCCGTGCAGCCTGCACGCCGTGCATAGGTGCACGCCGTGCACTGCCCCCTGCACTATAAATACCCACGTTTTTCACTCTTTTGAGAAATTCCATCATATCTCTTGAACCCCTTGTACATACCCACGAACCCTCAAACCCTAGAACACATTTTGGGAGCAATTTGAAGCCATTGGAGCTAGGATTGAAGCCAACAAACCTTGGGAGAAGTGCTTACAAGTGGAGAAGTGAAGATCATCTCAAGGATTCATCCATGGTGTTCTTGGTGACCATTCTTCCTCCTTTTCTCTTTACTCCCTTGGCCATGTGTGGCTGAGTTTCTAGGGTTCCTCTTGGATGGGTAGATTAGTTGTGCTATGATAGAGGGATGATTGTATAGAACTTGTCATGATTGATCTTGGATTGTAAGAAGATGGTCTCTATGACTTGTTGTTAATTCCATTGATGGCTATGGCTTGATTGGTCTATTTTTTTTGTAATGTAATGCATGAGAGTGCTTGGATTACATGGATTGTAGGTCTAGGGATTGAAGAGAGTGTGTTCTAAGAGATTAGATCATCTCAATTCAACCATAGTTGCATGATTTCTCACTTGTGCATTTTATCGAACACTTGGTGTGCATTAGGATTTTCACTCAATTGAACTTTGATTAGTCTTTGGATGATTCTCTTAGTGTTAGAACATTGACATGAGAGTGTGGTGTCTAGCCTAGTGGTCATAGAGTCATAGGAGAGGGTTTTGTAGCTTGGCATTTCATCAAACACCTTTAATGCATCCTTAGTCACTTAGCTTGAGAGCGAGAGCCTAGGTTGAGTGGTTCTAGGATAGGGATTTGGTGCGACGAGAGTGCATTGAGTCTATAGAAGTGAAATGCGTGGTCATTCGATTGCTTCCTCGAACATGTTTGGCTTGTTTGTGCATTTGTACCTCTTGAGCATGATGAAACTACCCACCAAGAGAGCCCCCTTTGTCTTTGATTTGCACCACTTTATTTTTCTTTCTTCCTTTTAGTTTCCTTTAAGTTTTTAATGTCTATTTCAAATTAAAACTCCTTTCAAATGAATAGACCGTCTACGAGGAATGTGAGTAGAGGCCATTGAGAGAACCCCGTGGAATACGACCTTGGTAAACCCGCTTTTATCACGATCTTATCATTTACATGAGCATTTCTATTCAGTTTGCTTGAGGACAAGCAAAAGCTTAAGTGTGGGGTATTTGATGACACTCGATTTGACGTGATTATCAGCCTCATTTAAGCGACATTTCTTTGCTTAAGACATGGTTTTTAGGGTAGAATAACGAATATTCAATCGATTGCCCTATCTCGTGCCATTTGTGTTACCTTGGCCCGTTTCGGGTCTATTTGATGGTTTTCTAGTGTTTTTGTGTTAGCACAGGTTTTTGCCGTCAAATAGAGTAGCCATGGACGTATCTAAGGCGTTGGAACCTCGAGGAATCAAACCGGAATCGATCCAAGGAGCCGATCAAGTCAAACCGAAAGTCTGCCCATTCACACTTACACATTCGGCGAAAATAAACAATAGTGCAAATCAACTGACGCCAAGTGAAGACTGACTTTGGCGAAAACATTGTGTTCTTCGGTCCGAAAATGCAAGGCAGAGAGATCAGCCGGCGGAGACTTCATTCACAAAGGAATTTTCGCCGAAAATTCCTTAAGAAATTCGGCGAAAATAATAAGAGGAATCCGGCTGATTAGGGTTAAGTATAAAAACTTAACCCGGCGGCCCAAACAGGGAGACAATCATAATTAATCATAATACAACTTTTCGAATCAGAATTCTCTCAAGTCTGGAGCAAAGAGTTGGAGTTCGAAGAGCCGGATAGAGATCGTGACGCCATCCCTTCCACCTCGACGAATCGGAGCTAGGAGTGTTATCTACCGAAGATCAAAGTCTGCCAGAGTCGTCTGAATTAGGTTTTTCAGATTCTTTTCTGTTCTTCCTTTGAATGATGAACTCTTTCTTTGTCTTTGTTTCTTTTGTAATGATCATGAGTAGCTAAACTCTTTAGAGCTTAGACTAGATGAACCCTAAGTGACCCAGGGCTTTAAAGCCGTCACGGATCGGCGGTGATTAGATTTGAAATTCAATCAGTTCTTTTTCATGTTTGATTCGTTCTTCATTGTTCATGTTTCTTGTCTGGATTGATCACCTAGATTAGATTCTGGTTAAGCTAAGGATAGAAGCGAACGCTCGCCTTACTTTAGAACATTGAATTGAACAATTAACCTTATAATTGGAGCGTGCCTTTCGTAGGAACCGGTTAGGGTTAATTCACTGCAAGAGTAACTCATAAATCATTAGTAATCACACCAATTAATTAAGTCATTGCGAGAGGCGACCGTACCCGGGCGGCTAGTTAATCTTGGTAGTTAGAACGGATAGAGCGAATTTTCGCCGGTCTTAAACCTAAGGGTAAGGAGTTATGGTGGTGTCTTAGTAATTGATTGAATGAGAATCGAAATCCGCTGATCTGTTGATTGCCAATGCTCTGGGAACGAAGGGGGATTCAAAGTCTAAGTTCGTCTGTCATTCTTGTTTTCAAACCCTAATTCTCAATCTGCTTTAGTTTAATTTGTTTTAATTTTTCTGCATTTCCTAGAAGTAGAAGTCGTGGAACTCACACCACGCACAACGTGTTTACCTTCGAGTATTTTGCTAGTTCTGAAGTAACCAATCATAAGAGACCCTCGGAATACGATCTGCTATAGCTTTTTCTTAGCATTAGTAGTTATTTGGTTGAACCCTCAACGACACACATCTTCCACCAGCTACAAAAGCTAGATGAACCCTACGAAAGGCACGCTCCAATTATAAGGTTACTTGTTCAATTCGATGTTCTAAAGTAAGGCGAGCGTTCGCTTCTATCCTTAGCTTAACCAGAATCTAATCTAGGTGATCAATCCAGACAAGAAACAAGAACAATGAAGAACAAATCAAACATGAATGAGAAACTGATTGAATTTCGAATCTAATCACCGCCGATTCGTGACCGCATTAAAGCCCTGAGTCACTTAGGGTTCATCTAGTCTAAGCTCTAACGAGTTTAGCTACTCATGTTTATCACAAAAGAAACAAAGACAAAGTGAAAGTTCATCATCCAGTGATTTCTTCTAATATTTTTGCCGAAAATAGTGAATTATTTTCGCCGAAAATATGCTTGTGAATGGAAGTCCCGCCGGCTGATTCTCCCGTGATTTTCGTTTCGGTCCGAAAACCCAACGGTTTCGCCGAAAACTTCTTTGGCTGAGCATCAGTGAATTGTTCTTGCATTTTCGCCGAAAACCATAGGCCATTTTCACCGAAAATGTAAGTGTGAATGGGCAGACTTTTGGTTTGACTTGATCAGCTCCTTGGATCGATTCTGGTTTGATTCCTCGAGGTTCCAACGCCTTAGACACGTCCATGGCTACTTTATTTGGCGGCAAAAACCTGTGCTAACACAAAAACACTAGAAAACCATCAAATAGACCCGAAACGGGCCAAGGTAACACAAATGGCACGAGATAGGGCAATCGATTGAATATTCGTTATTCTACCCTAAAAACCATGTCTTAAGCAAAGAAATGTCGCTTAAATGAGGCTGATAATCACATCAAATCGAGTGTCATCAAATACCCCACACTTAAGCTTTTGCTTGTCCTCAAGCAAACTGAATAGAGACGCTCATGTTCATAAATGATAAGATCGATTAAATTGGAGCTCAATCAAACACAATGAATTATTAGATAGATCGATCCTAGAACAGCCAAACTACCTGGTCTCACTAATACACTGCACACGACAAGTAATTAGCAACCAATTATGCACGAATTTGACCTGACCGACCAGACTCCTCACACAGGATATATATAGTAGAATGGGGACTCTCACTCTCTGTGTTTAAGGACGTGTTTCTGCTCTCGATCATTTTCTGTTACCGAATTCTGTCATAAGTTTGCATTTCGACCACATCTCCACCACTGTGACAACACGAGTATCTAGTCAAGAAAGACTTCCCTGCTAGGACCGTAATGAAATCTACACGGGTTTATAATGAGATGGATGATGGGAATGTATGATGATGGCTTTGTGCGGTGTAGCTTTCGACTAACTTCCCTCGAATCTAATCTATGGCTTCTTACCGTCTAACCAAACACGGGTGGAATAATGAACGCTCGTCCTATGATACCCTCAAGCAACCTAGCACTTATTCTTTTTCTTTACACGAATTTTTTTTTCTTTTCTTTCTTTTGAACTTTTCTCTTGACTTCGTTCTTCCATTTGTAGGGAGAAGAACGTTTTATTGAACTAAAACTTTGAAACTTTTCTGATTTTTTCTTTTCTTCACTTTTTTTTTCGAAATTTGCTTCTTTTCTTACATATATATATATTTTTTTTCTCTTTTGTGCCGATTTTTCTTTTAGTTGCTAGAGGGATTTACACGTCTAGAAATATTAGCTAAGACCACCTATTTAATGGCTATAGGCAGGTTACCACAAACCGACTTCCGGTAGGTCAATCTAGAACTACAACCACAGGGGATCAACGGGGAATGAAAGAAATGGGAAATGGCTGTAATGTATTATCGAACCGAAAGAACAGGCCAAGCTCAAGGGTCTAAACCTAGTGGATTTATCGTTTGGTAGGCTATATGGCTTAGTAGCTGAATCTAGGTGCCCCTATCCTTCTAGAACTCGTGTCATCGTGTGGTCTCGAGTAGGTCTCATGCAAATTCTAACTCATTCAAGCAAACAGAAAACCACTCAGAAAAAATTTAAATTGCAAGTTACGTGCAATGGATCAAAAGCTCACAGTTGGTTTGCTAGTCGGATTCGGTCATTTTCATGCGATCAAGGCTACAAACTACAAGTGTGATTTTAAAATTCTGTTCTGACCAGGCAATTTAGCATCAAAGTATACAAGTTGGTTCTCAAGTTCTAGGTTAAGCAGTCTAAGCATCATTATAAAGGGTTGAACAACAACTTAACATCAAAAATCAAGAACTGAGCCATTCTAATGCTAGAGAGACTGGAATGGAATCACGAGGCACAGATAAAACACAATCAAGGGCAATCAAGTTCATGCAAGGTTCTCTAGCATCCTACCCCACACTTAAATCGGACTGTGTCCTCACAGGACTAATTCTAGAGTTCAGAGTGAAGTAGAAGAACCTGGACCGAGATGATTGGTGTAGGGGATGAGCACGGGTCCTCGGAGCGGAGGGAATCTACCCAAGCGAAGCAAAGGGAATCTCCCAACTGCCTACAAAACAAAAACAAATGAAACATAAAAAGGAAACCGGGACAAGTGTCCCGGATCCACACAGAAAAAAGTTGGACCGAAATCCGAAAAGAATAAATAAAAAGAAGGGACAAGAAAGAGGACATAACCCGGTCACTGGTGGTCAGGTGAGCCGGGAGGTGGAAAGTGGAGAAATTCGCCGAGCTGGCGTTGCCACGCCAGCTGTGCCTCATATCGCCTGTCGGCGCGGCGCATATGTTGCTGCATAATAGTCCATCGCACCTCTTGAGTGGCGTTGTCAGTGATGCACCACTCCTGCAGTCGCTCGTACAACTCTCCAACATTCGCGGGTGGTGTCGGGGCTGCTGGGGAGGCGCCTGGTATGGATCGGGAATGTGCGGCGGCGACTGGTGAGCATACCCTGCCTGCTGATGTGGCGAGGGCATATAGTCTTGGAATTCCGGCGGCGGCTGGGGTTGCTTCTGCTCAGCATCATCTTCTTCCTCCGACTCGACCACAGGCTGGAGTGGAGGATCTGCTGCTACATGGGGACTGAGGTCGAGTTCTAAGTCGTACTCAACCGCTAAGTCTCCTCCAACAGTCCTAACTCGGTGTCGTGGAATGTTCGGGCCATATTCATGGCTGATGCCGAAGGAGAGGATGAGCTGACCTATGAAGTTACCCCCCAAGAGTCTGCGAGGTGGCGTCCTCCTCCTGGTCTTCTGGCGGAAGATGCGAGCCAGTACCCAGCCGGGGTGTAGAGGGTAGCTCTCTCAGATGGCTCGAAGAAGCATGAGCTCCTCCTTGAGGATATGGTGGCGATCCTTATCTGGTACATATAAAAGGGATCTACGCCAAACCATATGAATAAATTTAAAGAGAGGGTGAGAGAGGGACTTAACTGAGTTGTGCTCCCCAAGGCGATCGCCAGGTACGCCTGTCATGTGGCTCCAGAGCGCGTGGTACTCCTCCTCGTTATCATCTTCGCCCCAGCCTAGGTGATGATCGTGATAGTGCTCGTAGGGATGCCAAGATGAGCAGCAAACTCATCGTAGGTGAGCTGCCTATACACCCCACCAAGATAGAAGGTCACAACCTTCTGGCGCTGCTTCCTCTTGTGCTCATCCAGATCAAAGTCGCCCAGAACTCCTGGAGAGCAATGTCTAGGGAACTCGGCAGCTATGGTGGTCAGCTCTAGGAGACCTGCCGGTGCTAGGGCGTCATGCACGTTCCGGTGGTAGTCCTCATCATGATCATGGAGCGACTCCATGGAAAGAGGGCGCACGTCAGCTCCACGAATGTGCTGGATCTTCTGGAAGCACTCGAAGTAGAAGTCTGGTAGACGGGCGATAGTGCGATGGTATCCAGCCCGACGAGGGAGTGCGGGTGGAGGACCCAGAACGGCAGGTGCGACGGGAGCGGCAGCTCCTGAGCTCGAGGCGCCATCAAGTCGCGCCTTAGTCCTGCGCTCATAAGTGGTGTTCCTAAAACCAGAATGAAACCATATTAGTCAAACTTAAACCCTACCCCACACTTAGTAGAAAAACTCAATTTCACAAAGAAATGAGGAAAACCGAGTGGGGGTAAGCAAAGCAGAGTAACCGGTAATCATAGACAGTAAAATACATGCTTAGGAATAGCCAGAATCGGATAAGCACAATTAGAGTCCAAAGAGTCAAACCGACATTCAGAAAGTCAACATTTAAGCATATGGAACCCTAATCATGGCAAGACTATCACAAGGTGGAAATTGACGGCATAATATGATCTCAGATGGCAAGCACGATAATCTGAACGAGAATGAACACATACGACAGCCAAACGATCAAATACAGTTCATGGTCAAACCGACATTTCTCACAAGTCATCATAACAAAGAATCAATCGTATGCATAGCAACACATGATCAAATGATATGGAATTTAAGCACGGAACTCCCTAAGCATGCTAGAACAGTTTTATAAGTTCAGCTAAGCTAGTTCACACGAAAACAGTCGGCACGCAAAACGAGGCAAATCGAAAAGTCAACTGAAAGTCAACCCCGACGAAATTCAGCAATCCATATGTCAAAAGATTCGTATTGCAAAGCTCTACAACTTACCTTGAAGCCATGGATGCTAAAAATGAACGGTTTGGGAGGAATCGGTGAAAAACTCTGAAAACAAGGGTTTCGGTGAACTAGAGCTGCAGAGCTCCGATTTGAATGTTCTAGGGCTTGAAAAGATCGGAAAAGGGAGGGGAGTTGAGCGGCGGCGGCGGCGGGAAACGGCGGCGACGGTGGTTTGAAAAAGAAAAGGGGAAGGGGGGTTTTTGGTTTTATGATCGAAAATGAGATAAGGGAAGAGAGAGGATGGACCGATTTTTTAAAGTGAAAATTTGGCTGATTTTCAAGGTATTTTCGGCGAAAATAAAGGGGTGTTTTCACCGAAAATAGGAGTTAAAATGGCTCGCCAAAAACACTCAACTTTTCGAACCAAAAATATGAAACAGGAGACCGGGTTCGAAAATTCTAAAACGATTTCGCTGAAAATAGGGTTTAATTTTCGCCAAAAATTTTGAACTGTCCGGGTTAAAATATTTTCGCAAATCCGGCAAACTTCAGAAAATCAAAGTTAAATGCACAAAAATCGGAACGACCTCAATCAACTTGCGACTGACTCTACGACACGCAGACTCTACACAAAAAATAGTAAATCAAACAAACTGACACTTTTGGCTCCCCCGAACCGACTCTAAAACACTACGGTTGACACAAATTAAAAACAGACTCCAGCCGTGGGTTGCCTCCCACGAAGCGCTCTTTTATTAACGTCCTTGAGCTGGACGATACCTGGACGGTATTAGGAGACATCCCAACTTAGATTCTCCTTAACGCTCGCATCGGAGTTCATGAAGTACAGCTTCGGGACTTCTCCGGTAAGCGTGAATCTCTTCCCATTTGCATGCAAGAACTTGGTACGTCCATCGGGAAGATGATCAATGATCTTGAATGGTCCGAACAGTTCCCTGGAGAGGTCATCCTTCATGAGTGTCACGATGGAAGGAATGAGGACTGTCGGCTTTTTCTTTTCTTTTATATCCGACTTGGTATCACCAGGATCGGTGATCATCAGTACTTCCTTAGGAGATGCTTTCGGCTTCTCCCTCCATACTTGTTCCGGCGCCGGTTTCTTGGAACTAATTGGTGGTGCAGCTGGCTCGGTAGAAGACGGCGGAATTTTTGGCCTCCAGACCATTTGGGTCTTCGTCTTCTTGTTCTTTCCCCGAGGTCTGCTCGATTTTGTGCTCGGTGGCTTAGAAAGGCTTGCGGTTCCTTCTTCTTCTTGAGCAGCTTCTGAACCGAAGTTTCTGGCTTCTTCTTAATAACCTGTTTAATATCTGCAGCAACAACTGATCTAGAGACACTAGAAGAAGCATTAGTAACGGAGTTGACCGGAGTCAACTCCACAGTTTCAACAGCTAGGCAGTGAGCTTCTTCATTCTTAGAGTCATATTTCATGCCATCTTTAAGATGGAACGTTTTATTTTCTTTACCAACCCTTAGGGTTAAAGAACCATTTGGAACGTTAATATTCATTCCAGTAGTGGCCATGAAAGGTCGACCTATGAGGATGGTAGAATCATCTGTACTAGTATCCATAATCACATAGTCAGCTAAGAACGTGAATGGACCACATTTAGTAACAACGTCTTTAATCACTCCCTTAGGGGTTTTAAGTGATCTATCAGCAAAGACAAGTTGCATACTAGGCGGTTCAAGTTCTCCTAGGTTTAACTTTTCAAACAGGCTCATAGGCATGACATTAACAGACGCTCCTAGATCAACTAAACAACGTTCAATCTCAACATCATTGATGACCAAAGGCAAAGTAAAAGAACCAGGATCAGATAACTTAGCTAGATATGGAGAGGCAGGTTTCTTAATACGAAAGTCAGGATATCCTTCCTTGTTCCCCTTCATGCCAGTCTCGATCCTTGCATTTGGCAGCAATGCTCTAGGAAAAGGAGGCTTCACGACGTACGGTGCAAGAGAAGGATCATCCTCCTTAGGCGCCGGTTCCTATTCCTGTTCTTCTTCTTCCTCCGGAGTTTCAGCGATCCTGCGTAAGACAGAACAAGCATCAGCAATTAAATTTGGAATTTTTGAGCGGTTACCATCTTGGCTTGCTCCTTTCTCGGATTCGGCTCTGTCTGGCTTGGAAGTTGGCCGAATGGTCGACCAGATGCTAGCATGCTCGAGATGTTGTTCACGGCTTGCTCAATCCTTTGTCTAGATGCTATCTGTTCTTGATTGAGAAGAGCTTGAGCCTTGAACTGACTGTCATGATCATCAAGTCTTGTGATGATCTGGCTGAGCTTCTTATCCAGGTCACTGACATTGTTCTCTCTTTGATGCTGCTGCCCTGGATAGGTATTATTAAGATATTGATTCTGGCGATTGCCAGGAGCAGTTCCATAATTACTCGGATTGCGATGCGGCGGCTGGTAGACACCTGCCGGCGGATGGTTAGGCTTCTGATCCTGAGCTGGACCAGCCGGGCGGTTATTCTGGTTCTGGTTATGGTTGGCGCCAGCATTGTAGGGAGGTCTGTCTTGATAGTTCCCTTGCTGTCTGAAGTTACGGTAGCCAGCATAACCATTCTGATTATTAACGAAGCCTTGTTGAATGAAATTTACCTCTTCGGCAGACCAGACTTCTGCCTTACCAAAATTCTGACAACGGCCTACGTTATGTGCGCAAGCTCCACACCACTCGCAATCGGCAACGTAGACAGAAGCTGCCGGCGGCTTGATCGGTGTGGTAGACTTCTTCAAATGCTTCTCTACCTCTACTTTGATTGTAGCTTCTAGATCTAGCTTGCTCCTTGATCCTTCAGATTGTCGTTCCCAGTTCCTTGACTTGGAAGCACAGTTTGCGAAGTGAAGAAGAGCAGCTTCAGGTGTTAGTGTAGTGCAATCCCCTTCAGCCAGAGAATTGACCCACTTGGCAGATTCTTCTCAAATTCCTCGAGAAAAGATTTCAGCTAACTGCCTCTGCTCGAATCCATGATGAGGGCAGGTGTAGAGAAATTCTTGGAATCGATTCCAAGTATCATACAAGCTTTCTCCTTCTTTCTGGGAGAATCTGGCGATGCTGTCCTTGATGGCGGTTGTTCTGGCCGGAGGGAAGTATTCTTCAACGAAGTCCTAAGCCAGAGTATCCCAATCAGTGTAATAGCAGGTGGTTTGCCAGTAAGCCACCTCTTAGCAGGGCCTTTCAGAGAGAACGGAAAAGCTCCCAGACAAAGAGTCTTTTTGTCGAGGTTTCCGCTCTTGAAAGTGCTGCAGAGATCAAGGAAGTCTGCAAGATGAGTGCACGGATTGTCTAGGGGCCTGCCTTCAAACTGTAAATCCCTAAAGATCATCGTCAATAATGGAATCTTGATCTCATAGTCAGGATCTCCTTCAATGCGCGGAACGGCAATGGCAGATCGAACGCTAGTCGCGCTCGGCTTGTTATAGTCTGGTAGACTCTTCTGTGCAGGTGGTGGCGGCGGCGGTTGATCGCCATTTGGTGGTGGTGGTGGTAATCTATCGTCCATGGCGGGAGATGGAGGAGGTGAGAGTGACTCGGTGTATGAAGCGGATGAAGATGACGGTACAGGTGAAGATGGAGATGAGGAACTCTCCTTCGGTTCCTCGATCTTGATCGGAGTGATGAATGGATTGGATCTGCCTTTCTTCAGAATCTGTGATCGTAGAGGTGGAGCAGAACTGCCTGGTCTCTCTGCACTCTTAGCCTGTTCGGTTTCAGAGCGAGTCCAAGGACGGTGAGGCATACACCTGTAAACCTACAGATAACAAAGACAAACAAAACCAGTGTAAAATTGAAGTGGATGGAAATGTGAAAGATGGAAAGTAGAAGAATAAATTGCCAGTTCTTCTTTCGAACAATCAAAAGAAGTCCCCGACAACGGCGCCAATTTGGTGAACCCCGTCGTTGAGGGTTCAAACAAATAACTAACAAAGCTAACAAGAGCAGCTAGGGTAGATCATATTCCAGGGGTCTTCTAAGATTGACTACTTCAAAACTGGAAAAATACTCGAAGACAAACAAGTTGTGCGTGGTGTGAGTTCCACGTCTTCTAATTCTAAGAAATGCAGAGAAATTAAAACAAATAAACTAAAGCAGATTGGAAATTAGGGTTTGGCAACAGAGATGACAAGCGAACTTAGACTTTGAATCCCCCTTCGTTCCCCAGAGCATTGGCAATCAACAGATCAGCGGATTTCGATTCTCATTCAATCAATTACTAAGACACCACCATAACTCCTTACCCTTAGGTTTAAGACCGGCGAACGTTCGCTCTATCCGTTCTAACGACCAAGATTAACTAGCCGCCCGGGTACGGTCGCCTCTCGCAACGACTTAATTAACTGGTGCAATTACTAATGATTAATGAGTTACTCTTGCAGTGAATTAATCCTAACCGGTTCCTACGAAAGGCACGCTCCAATTATAAGGTTAATTGTTCAATTCGATGTTCTAAAGTAAGGCGAGCGTTCGCTTCTATCCTTAGCTTAACCAGAATCTAATCTAGGTGATCAATCAAGACAAGAAACAAGAACAATGAAGAACAAATCAAACATGAATGGAAAACTGATTGAATTTCGAATCTAATCACCGCCGATCCGTGACCGCTTTAAAGCCCTGGGTCACTTAGGGTTCATCTAGTCTAAGCTCTAACGAGTTTAGCTACTCATGTTTATCACAAAAGAAACAAAGACAAAGTGAGAGTTCATCATCCAGAGGAAGAACAGAAAAGAATCTGAAAAACCTAATTTAGACGACTCTGACAGACTTCGATCTTCGGTAAACTACACTCCTAGCTCCGGTTCTCCGAGATGAAAGGGATGGTGTCACGATCTCTTTCGGCTCTTCGAACTCTAACTCTTCGCTCCAGAACTTCAGAGAAAATCGTAGAAATCTGATTCGAAAAGTATTTTCTGATGTAAATTATGATCCTCCTTTCTAGTGGGCCGCCGGTTAAGTATTTATACTTAACCTAGCCCAGCCGGATTTCTTCTAATATTTTCGCCAAAAATAGTGAATTATTTTCGCCGAAAATATGCTTGTGAATGGAAGTTCCGCCGGCTGATTCTCCTGTGATTTTTGTTTCGGTCCGAAAACCCAATGGTTTCGCCGAAAACTTCCAGAACTTCCCGAAATCCACCCTCAAGTCTGAGCCCCGACACCACTCTCACTAGCCACGAGATCCTGCAAGGGAGAAAGGGATCAATTTCCTATTGAAATTGAGTGAACCCACCGGGCCTACCTACACGTTGACCTATTCTATGGAGTGGTTCCAACTCCGCACAAGACATACAACAGTGGAACCAACCTATCCCCTTTCCATATTTTATTTCCCTACAGAAGTCTAGGTGATCACGTTGGTCAGTTCTCGTTCACAAGCACAATACCAGCAGTAGCATAATAATAACCAACACACCAATCCACAGCACACACACACACAACATCAACAAGTCACATCCATCAACCCAAGCACAACTTCAAACACAATCGCACAATCAATCACATTCATGTTTTCTAGGTGAGTTATTAGGCGCCAAGGAGTTGTCCACACCACCACCGCCGGCCATCACATCAACACACTTCCCGTAGGATCTTTCCCTCGCGGGGAGATAACACGACGCATCCCCTTAGGGATCCTTCCTCCACGGAGCTATCAGGACGAATCCCATCGGGATCCTTCCTCAACGGAGATATCAACATCCATGACCACTCGTCATGGGATTCACCCCATTGAATCGGACTCGATCTCAATGGTATTTCGGGTGGGGTAGTGTGGGCTCCTTCAGGTTCTACTTTCACATGCAAGTTCCAACATAAGGATTCCAACTCATCTCGTCATATTCACATCCACAACGCACATCTCACCATCCACATTACAATCACAGTTCACAATGCACAACATGCTCCATCCAATCCACACTTTTGTCATGTCACAATCACAATCAATAAAGGTAACCGGCTAGCTCACAAGCCACCCCCACCTTCAAGTACAGGGGAGGCCATGTCATGAGTCTAGGGGCCACCCACCTATTCCTCATACTCAGAGCAACCCCACATTGGCAGGGCCACTCTCCTGCATCCACAATTGGCAGTTCAAAACGTCAAGGCACTTGCACCCATTCCCCAAACACCCTAACTCTCATTTCTATGTCAATCCATTAAACAGTTCATTTCAGACATCACCCAACCCACGTCATAGCAACCAACAACAACAATCAACCACAACATTCATCAACAGCAATCAAGCACATTCAGAGTACAGTTTATCCCCTTTTACACTCATCATTTTCATGCATCATCTAGGTTTAATCTAAGTCAGAATTGAAACTCCTCACACTGTCCACACTACCTATACAACGCTAAAACCTCACCTGGAATAGAAGACGAGGCTTTAATCGTCTTCTAGTTCCTCAGAAACTCGATTTCCCAACCACCAAACTCGTAGCTCTACCCTTCCTCACTGCTCACGACCTACACCCAGAAACCTAAAATGGAGGTTACCGATCTCTTCTCCTCATCTCTACGAATCCATAGCAATAAACGGAACTCAATTCCGACCTCTACAGCTCCCGGAATCACCCTTCGAAGATTGCTCACCCTTGGTTCGCAATGGCTTTTCAGGGAGAGAGAAAGGATGAAGAAGTTATGAATTTCTGTACAGAATCCGTCCTTTTATGTCAGGTCCACGATACACGGCGTGTATCATGATACACGGCTTGTATCCTCAACTCACGGTCGTGTATCAATTCCTGGCAACTTTCGACGAGGTTCTGCCGCTAAGGTACACGGCCTTGTATCTACCATACACGGCGTGTATCACACTACACGGCCGTGTACTGTACACTGCACCGTTTCCCCTTTGCAACTTCGACCCGGCTCATACACGAACGTCCCAGACCTCAAGGGGACCTTAGGGGCACTGATTCCAGCACCCTAGTCAACCGAACTTGAGTTCCAAACCGTTTGGTTTGGCGGGGATGTTACACTTAAATAGAATCCTAGCTTAATTAAATATCAATAAGAGAATAATTTCTATCAGAATATTATATAATGGAATTATCATAAGAGATTATAATTAAAAAAATAACTTTTAGGTGATTAACGATTATGTTAATAGTTCAATATTGAAGTTAAGTAATATGTAAAACATAAGAACTAATTTATTATTGGGAAGAGTCACTCATGTTTTGGTAGTAATATTATGCTAGGATTATAAATACATACTGATCAAATTTAGAAATATATTTTAATCCAAATGAATTAAGATATAAATTGAATTAAAAGGGGTATATATATTATATAGTTTTTGGTATTATGAGAATAAAATAAATTATAAGTGAGTGGATTAAAAGGATTGTTAAAAACTCATGGTTAATAAAAAGGATATTAGCTTGAAGATTCAAGGTTTACAAATAGAAACATAGATTAAAGAATGATAAACTACTTTATTTTTAGAGAATCTTGGTTCTATTTTAATAAATATATTAAATTAGACCCAAATACATGGATATAAATTATGGTTATGGTTGATTAGTTAAATTCATAAAAATGAGTACCTAGATTGATTATCTTATATAATTTCAATATTATAAAATAAGACTTATGAGTAATAAGTTGAGTAATTTAACAGTAGAAAATGTTGAGTATTAAATCTAATAAATTGGATTCTAAATCTACAAATCTATATAAGCATTTTAACCTTTTTTCTATTGCCACCTAGGATTCTCCATGTCTCTCCTTAATTGTAGGAAAGTGGCCAATCAATGAATTTTATATAATTTAAACTTATTAAAAATATTTTTTTAATAAAGGTGATAACTTTTCAATAACTACGAGACTTGAACCCACAACCTCAAGGATAAAAGTATGTGCTTTACCAACTAAGCTTGGCAAACTAATTTATAATTTCATTAAAACATTAAAGCACATTGCTCCTATGTATTTTACTGTACAAATTGAAGCACATTTCACACTTAATGGTTAGCACATTCATTAATTTTATGATAACCAATAGTTTATTGTAGAAATACACTAACAAGTTGAATAGATAGTAGAGTGAATGAAATTATGGTAATAATTTATTAATATAGTTTATTCTGAGATGATGATACTTTTTTAAATGGGCTCTGTGTTTTTTAATAATCGGGCTCGACGCTCTGTGTAGAATAATTAAATCATTATATTGGATAATATATTTACTCACATGAATTTTTAATAGACATTCAAGATAACTAAGTCATTGATTAATTCCCTTTAAAAAGGTGATTGATTAACAGTCAATGATAGATTTGAATAAAGTTTAAAAATTTATGAATATTTAAGAGAAGTATTTTTCAATTAATATATCTATTGAGCTATAAAAAGCTGAAGAAATAAAGGTGTACTTCAGTGACATCAATTGTGAGTGCAATCATGAGTGTATATGAGTATGAGTTATGAGATTGTAAGTGAAACGGGTTACATGTCATTAAGTATTAACAAATTCAGAGTATCGATCGGGTTGTGTTCAGTTTGAATTGGGGCATATTCATTAAACATAAATACATTCATATAATATGATCCTTATTTTCAAATTGTTTTAAGTTTTAGAGGGTCAATTGAACTTTCATTTTTCATTATGTTTAACTATTCCTCAATTTTTTTATAGTGATAGTTTCTTTAGTGTCCACTTTATTTGTTTGCATATGCTTTGAGAGAATTGCAATTTTGTCTTTCATTTGTATTGAACTAACTTTTGTTGGTAAATTATTTGAAGGACTCCAAGTTTGGTAACTCATAATTTCATTTGATCAAGGATCAAACTGCTAAAATTTTAAAATTTATGAATATTTAAGAGAATTATTTATGATTTAATATATTTATTGATCAAGAGAAGACTAAAGAAATAAGGTCATACCTTAGTAAGATCAATGGTGAGTGAGGCCATAAGTGTATAAGAGTATGAGTTATGAGGTCGTAAGTAAAGCGGGTTACATGTCATCAACTATTAACAAATTCAGATTATTGATTGAGTTGACTTAGTTTGAATTAGGCATATTCATTAAACTTAAATACATTCATATAACATTATCATTATTTTCAAATTATTTTAAGTTATAACAGGCAAATTGATGTTTCATTTTTAATACGTATAACTATTCCTTAAAATGATTTTTTTACAGTAATGATTTCTTTAGTCTCGAATTTATTTGTTTGCAAATGCTTCGAAAAAGTTGTAAAAAAAAATCATTTGTCTTGAACAAAATTTTATTGATAAATTAATTTGATCAAGGATCAAACTGCATAAATATTAAAAATTTATGAATATTAAAGAAAATTATTTTCAATTAATATATTTATTAGGCTAGACAAAATTATACAAATAAAGTTTTACGTTAGTAAGATCAATGGTGCTGAGGTCATGAGTGTATCGTAAGTAAAATTGTCATTAACTGTTAACAAATGAAGAGTAGTGATCGAGTTGAGTTGGTTTGAATTGGGCATACTCATTGAACCTAAATACATTCATATAACATAATATTTATTTTCAACTTTTTTTTTAAAAGTTTTAACGGGCCAATATAATTGAGGTTTCATTTTTCATTATGTTTAACTGTTCCCCAAAATAATTTTTTAACAGTGATGATTTCTTTAATCTCGACTTTATTTGTTTGAAATGCTTCGAGAAAGTTACAATTTTATTTTTCATTTGTCTTTAAATGACCTTTGTTGGTAAATTATTTGAAGGACTACAAGTTTAGTAAGACATTAATTAATTTGATTAAGCTGCATAAATTATAAAAATTTATAGATATTTAGGAGAATTATTTTTCAATTAATATATTTATAATATAGAGAAAACTGAAGAAATAAGATTCTACCTTAGTAAGATCAATGGTGAGTAAGATCATAAGTGTATAAGAGTATGAGTCATGGAATCGTAAGTAAAATGGGTTACATGACATTAACTATTAAAAAATTTAGAGTAAGGTGAGTCAGTTTAAATTTGGCATATTCATTAAACTTAAATACATTCATATAACATGATTCGTATTTTCAAATTCTTTTAATTTCTAACTAGTCAGTTGATGTTTCATTTTTCATTGTGTTCAACTATTCCACAAAACCTTTTCAAAAAAAAAAACTATTCCACAAAATTATTTTTTTACGATGATTGATTCTTTATTCTCGACTTTATTTGTTTGCAATTTTGTTTTTCATTTTTCTTGAATTGAATTTTGTTGGTAAATTATTTGAAGTACTCAAAATTTGGTAAGTCATTAATTAATTTGATTAGGGATCAAGCTGCATAAAACATAAAAAAATTATGAACATTTAAGAGAATTGTTTTCAATTAATATATTTATTGATCTAGAGAAAGCTGAAGAAATAAGGTTGTATCTTAGTAATATCAATGGTGAGTGAGATCTTGATGAAAGAGTATGAGTCATGAGATCGTAAGTAAAATGGGTTACATGTCATTAGTTATTAACAAATTTAAAGTATTGATCGAGTTGATTAGTTTGAATTAGGCATATTCATTAAACCTAAATATATTCATATAACATGATCCTTATTTCTAAATTATTTTAAGTTTTAATAGGCCAATTGAGGTTTCAAATTTGTTAATGTTTAACAATTCCTCAATTTTTTTTATAGTGATGACTTCTTTAGCCTCGACTATTTGTTTGCAATTTTTTTGAGAGAGTTGCAATTTTTTTCATTTGTCTTGAACAGACTTTTGTAGGATAGTATTTGAATTAATATTTGGTTTAGAGAACTTCACTCATTTGAAAAGTCTGTTTGAATAAAAATTAAAATTTTAATGCATTTTCTCCTTTGCGATGATCATAAATGGATCTATTTTATTTTAGTATGTAATTAAAATTAATGACTGTCCAAAATATCCTATGATTAATCACAATATTCAAATTAAATATTATATTTTTTTGGTATTGGATAAAAATTATCTAGCTATTATATGAGCATTTAAAAATTAGAGAGATATAATTTAAAAATCTCTCTTTAATAATAGGATATTAACCTATCATATTATTTTGTTTCTTCTGATTTTAAATTATTCAATAAATTAAATAATTAGTAAATAAAATTCCAAATAGTTTTGAAACATAATAAAGTTTAGGTTAAAGTAAAATTATTCATTTAAATTAGTTTAATTTAAAATTATTAAAGTATATTGGAAAAAACAATGTGCGACTCAACTTTTAATTTTAGTTTATTTCTATATTTTCTACTTTAAAATGTTTAATTTCTCACTATGTAATATGTTAACTAATTTGATCCATTGAGTGTTCATTTAATTTTAGTCATTCAATTCAATTTTTTTGTTAATTTATAATTTATTAAAAGTAATATTTAATCTATCATTATAAAATAATTTTTTTACTAATTATACTATAAAAATATAACATATCAGCCAACGGGCCGAAACAATGCTAGTATATTAATAAGTAGATTAAGTTAAGTGATGGTAAATGCTTATAAAATAAAGTTGGTTAATTCTAAGTAATAGTGAAGCTAAGAAAAGTATTAGTAAATTCTTCCCTCCTCTTAAATCGAAGTTAGAATATTAGAGGATCAATAATATATTTCAAAAAATATATAATCTAGGAATTAATGGAATACACTTTAAGTTAATAAATTACTTATCTAAGATAATAGGTTTAATTTATCATCGTACTGTAAAGCCATCTGTCACACTTCATGATTAGTTGTGAAGTGGTTCTTCCCAAGTCACCAAATCGTCGCCCAAGACAGTCCCATCAATAGTTGGTCTCAGTCTAATCGAATCTCTCGTCTTTAGGTTCTTAAAGACGTCTGACTCCTTAGACCAGACTTCTACATTGAGGTTCTCCCGCTTATATCAAGGTGGGTTGGTTAAAGGGGGTAATATCTTGTCGTTGCTAGTTACTTTACGCCGTTAATTATGTTATGCCTTTATTGTATACGTTGAATTTCATGATCTATGAATTTGGTTGATATTTTCCATGTTTTAGTTATGTAATAAGGTCATGTCTATACCATATTTCTATGAATGAGTTAGGCATGCTTTTATTATCAAGTATGAATGAATTATTCATGTCATTATTATTAGGTTGTATCCATGATTGGGTGTCATGCCTCACTGAGACAAGTATAGGTGAATTGGTTGTGTAATAATGTTATGTCCATGACACGTCAGTGCTAGTCAATAATCCTCCACATAGACAACTATTAGGTGAATTGATAACGTGTCTCTCAAGTTATGTTGATGATGATTTGTTTACACGTGTATGTGATGTTCATGTGATTAAAGTTACGGTGGTTATGTCTTTAGTCATATTAATTATGATTGACCTACATGTGCATGTTATGATTACGTTCTTGAGATTAAGGTTGTATGATTAGGAGAGTCACACCTCACCTAGGTAATTAATAGGTGGTTAATAAAACATGTCTCTCTAGCTAGTCCCTCGCCCCAGTAAGTTAAGAGATGCGGGTTCAAGTCCCCATCCACTCAGTTAAGAGATGTGGGTTCAAGTCCCCATCCACTAAGTTAAGAGATGTGGGTTCAAGTTCCCATCCACTCAGTTAAGAGGGGCGGGTTCAAGTCCCCATTCACCCTTTGTCTGATGGATACGTGCTCCAGACACTTTCAGTTATTTCAGTTTGGGCGTAGGGCTAGTTAGACGAGTTAGGGGGCCCTAGGTAAAAGCTTGTCCGAGATAAGTCAAATTATGCATGAAGTATTATGATTATGATGCTCAGATGCAAGTTATGTTCAATGAATGAGATTGAATGATAGATTCAGTTAATAGTTTCATGTATGTGTTGTTCAGCAATATGATAAGTATATGTATTCATGTTGTAGTGATGCCTTACTGAGTCATGTTATGTGCTTGTTGTGTTATATGATTGATGCATCCTTGTTGAGTATTAGTATATGACATTATTGAGTTTAATGATAATCCTCTCTATGTTATGGTTAAGACTTAATAATTATGATCTCTACTTAGCCATGCTTAAAGAACCCAAGTAAGTTAAGTATCATGATGGGTACGAGTCTTACGATATGGTAAATGCAGTTAAGGATGTGAATGTTATGAGAACTTTCTTGAGTTGTGTCATGAATAGTGTTACAATTAAAGTTGTGAACTTTGTTATGATTAGCTCACTGATGCATGTTTAGAAGTATTATTGTTTCTTGGCAATATGTTTGATCGATCCTAAGTTCTTGGGATCCTTTATGGGTTTCCTTATTGATTTGAGCATGAAAGACTGACCCCGAGCCACCTACCAGGTTGTTAGAAGTTGCTTTCAAGTTTGAGCTTTGTGGAGATGATTCGGTGCATGGAGTGGTGTCTACAGTAATGTAAGACTTGGACATGAGACACATTTGTTTTAAAGTTTTATCTCGAGACTTGTTTTCATTTCAGATTTGCCCAAGTGTTTAGGGCTCAGTTGTCGAGTTATGTTTTTAACATTCCAAGTTTTATTTAAAAGTTTTACAAGTTCTATTAAATTTTATTTTTCAAGTTCCCCGGCCGGGGCATTTTTGTTAAGTATGTTGAGGTTTAAGCGTACACCCTCTTTTAGTTTATGTTTTCCGCTATTTTAAAGGGTAATTTGGTAATGTCTTTCTTTCAAAAGTGAGGGTGTTATAGTGGCCTCACTTTCATCCTGGCTTGCTTGGCTGCTGGTGGGGGCCTGAGCCTATACTTGGTCACATACATTGTCCTGAAGCAATGTTGGAGAGCTTTCCTTGGCCTTACACGTTTCTTGTAAGGCCCTAGGGTTCTTCCTTTGATTGGAGATCCTAGTGGGGTGTATGAGTACCTGTTGGCATTGGGGCATCTATGGAGGATCACGTCATCCCCCTCTTCTTGCCTTGGATTTGTCCCCGAATCCATTGTGATCTCTCGTTGTGCACTCAACAATCCTCTCCAAACTTCAGTGACTTGGGTGGCCATGTCCGGGAGAGATTCAGCTTCATCTCCTGGTCTTGGGGTGTCACTAAATCGGTGAAAGACCAATGTTTTGGTCCTTCGGAGCTTGGGCTGTCGGTGTCCATGTTCTCTTCCTCGGAGGGGCTGTCCACGAGGATGTCTAGGGTTGGGGAGGTCACGGGTGAGGGCGTTTCCTCAATTCCTAAGCCCATTTCTTCATCTTCCTTGGTTTAGATACCTTCTTCTTTATTTAGCTCCATGATTTGTTCGTTTCTGATCGGGGCAGCCTTTAAAATTTGATGTGAAACAGCTTCCCATTGAATGCCGGCGGATGTCGTGCTGTTCCAATGCGGGTTGGGGGTATTCCAGGTGTTGGGGCAGTCTTGGGGTGTACCGGGGTCAGCCTGGGCTGTTTCGGGCTGGCCTGAGTGTCAGGGTTGGGAAGAGCGCTGGCGCCGGGGCTAGCCTGGGCGCCAGAGCTGGGCAGAGCGTCGGGGCTAAGTAGAGTGTTGGCGCTAGGGCTGGGCTGAGCGCCGGGGCTGGCTGGGCAGCTTTCTTGGCTCCGGGGCTAGGGCCTTTAAGAACATCCCATAGAACTTCTCTAGCCCTTCTGACTTCACTTCTTCTCCCTCATCCGAATCAACTTCTTCTTCTTCCTCCATCTTCTAATCCTTTTCATCATCCGTCTCGATCTCTCCTTCTCTCAACACCATGGTCCTTTGGTTGGGGAAGTCTCCTGCCTTGACATTCACAGCATACAATTCCACTAGGACGTGGGTTAGAATTCTGAACATTGGGAGTAGATTGAGTAGGTGTTACCCGTGGTGCCGAATCTTTAGGGTTAGGGTTTTCTCTCGGCACGGTGCTCCGGGCTGTCCTAGCTTCCATGGGGGCTGGCTGGTACGGGAGCTTCCTCTCCATTGGATGTTGGCTGGGGGGCTGGCCTCCTTATATAGCCTCTCCTCATCTCCCTCTCCACTAGAATGGCTAGGGATTGCAAGTCTGCATAGTCAAGATAGTTGAGTATGTTGACTTGGTGCATGATGTCCGGGTGTAGGCCTCCTACAAACCTGGCTATTCGGGCCTCCTATTCCTCCTTGAGGTCTAGCCTCGCCACTAGCATCTCTATCTCCTTTGTGTACTACTCCACAGACATAGTGCCTTGCCTCAAAGTTTGGAGTGAGGTGTGCAAGTCTCGGATGTAGGCAGCCGGGACAAACCTCTTCCTCATCTTCCTCTTGAGGTCTCTCCATGACTCTATGGGCACCTCCTCGTCTCTTTGCACATGTCTCTTGAATTGGCTCCACCAAAGAGCAGCATAATCAGTAAATTCAAGGGTAGCCACGATTATCTTTTTCCTCTCCGAATAGTGGTGGCACTTTAGGAAGTCTTCCATACTTCTCTCCCAATCTAGGTATTCATCCACGTCGGTCTTGCCAGCAAACCTGAGGATTGTGAGCTTGAGGTTACTCACGTCATCATCAATCTCTTGGACTGACCTTCTAGCCCTCTGGTTGAGATCTCCATGGGGTTCTTCCTCATAATCTTCTCGGGGACTCTTCTCTCAAGCCTTGCTAGGGCTTCTTGAATTCCCGCCATTAGATCACCAAGATTTTGGACTTGTCCCTCCATATTTGTCATTCTCTCATCTTCCATGGTTAGTTACAAGCAAGCAGAAGCAAATTCCTATCCCCTCTTCTTAGAATTTCTCTTACAACGAAAGGAAACAAAGTTGGCAATGGTGGCCTCGCTTTCTTTTTATTTTTTCTTAGCCTTTTGATCATTTCTTGATGGCTTTTGATGGCCACCAATTTTTCTTTGCCTTACAATGAAAACTTAATACAAGAAACTGAAATAGATAGGGATTTTTAAAGCTAATTTTCTGAAACGCAAGGAAAGTAGAGGATATGGATCCAAGAATGAACCTGGAAACTGGGATAGGGGTTGGTCCTACTGTTGAACCGAAGCTCTGATACCAATTGATGTGAACCACTGCAACCGTGGGCAGATGACCTTTGAACACCACAAGGTGATCTCCTAGCACTCGTGAAGAACCTATGGAACTAGGATGGAAGAGGACTTTCACCCACTAGCTATAAAGGAGCTAGGAACCAGAAGAATCAAGTGAGGGTGCCACGCCAAGAGATGGATGCTCTTGATGATAAGCCAACCTTAAGCAATGCAACAACGAGCAAAGGCTTGAAGGGAAAAGAACAAGTTATGAAAAAAGGGGGTTTATTAATCAACGGGTCAGTACAAAGGGTGGCCGGCGACCTTATTATATAGGGAGGGAACAAGCTCTCCTCCCTATTAGCTACTTCCTAACTAGGAATAAAATAATCTAAAACTAATTAGGATATTTACAATGCCTTAACAATCCAACCTAAAAAGGAAAAACTAGAAAGGAAAGATAATGGTGTCTTGGTATGCAAGAAAAAGACTAAATAGGCAAAATCCGGCAAGCCGGGCAAAAACTCTAAATCCAGGCAGCATCCGTGGTGGTCGGGCAAGTCCTGGGCCGGCGGGCAGGGATTCTGAATCAGATTAGGCATTTTTCTCGTGTCCTAGTCCTAGAAGGACTTAGGCGGTCTTCTGGTCATGGCATCCTGTACTCCTGGCCTGGATGGGAATCCTTGTCTCGGTGGGATTGCATGCATGGTCCCGAATCGTGTATGAGCACTTCCCTAAGTGGCTCCTCCTTCATTCCTCCTCCAAATGCAACGCCATTTGTTCGGCCGTGTTCCTGAAGCTTCCCGCTATCTAGGACAACTGGAATTTCCCAAAAGGCCCGAGCCATTTAGTGGCTCGGCTCAAAGTGCTCCTCTGTGGCGCCTGGCGCCGTGTCTGGTGCTCGGGGCTGGCTCATGTCTCGGCCTTCTTTATTTATGGCCAGACCTTTTGCATTTGCTTCAGCCAAGTCTTCAGAAATGTCCTCAAAGGATCTTCAAGGGCTGGGGCTGGTCCAGGGCTTGTGGCAATTGGTCTAAGGGCCTAATGCTTGCATTTGGCCCGGTCTAGGCTCGCTCCGGGGCCTGTCTTCAGGTGCCAGCCTCTGCTGGCCAGGTACTCTTGGGTCCTTCATTTCTTGTACTCCAGAAATGCTTCTAGAGGATTAGGGGTGGAAGTTTGGGTATGGGATTTGGGAATTCCCATTCCCAAATTTAAATTCCCAAATTAATTAGGGAATTGGGAGCCCATATACCAAACTTAAAATGTAAATTTGGGTTTGGGTTTATCAAAATGGGAATGGGAATTTGGGTTTGGGTCTGGGAAAGCCCAAATACCGAACTAAACTTAGCCATTCCGAATTAGGGATTTTGACAAAATCATTTTCTCTGAAGAGTGAAGGTTGAACCAGTGCTGTGTTGCTAGACCGTCCAACCTGGACGTTGGTGTTGTTTCCAGACGGAGGACGCTAGTGAGTAGCGATGACCAATGTAGTCAAAATCCCGATTTTAATCTGAAAATCTTACGGTTTTACGATTTCACTGGTCTCTAGCGATCTTGATTCCACGCAAAATCTATGGGTCGTAAAATCTAGTAAAATCTCGATCAAAATCTTAGAATCTTATAAAATCAACGATTTTTCTTGTATTTTACGATTTCACTTTCTAGGGGAAATTACTAATTTGTACAACTACATATAAGTCAGAACAAAGACAATTAAATTAAATTGATTTTTTAGATTTTGATTAATTAAGTTAGAAGTTATTACTAAAAAGTGTCTAAAATCTAATTATTACTTCCTCAAATGACCGCTTTAGAGCCGACATTCTCTTTTTTCTTATTTAAACTTTTCAAAGTTGGGTAATGGCCTTCTTATTCTTAATATGTTGTTGACTTAAATGTTTCGATAGTAGTTCATAAAATCTTATGATTTTACGATTAAAAACTACGATTCTGATTTCACCCATGTTTTCGATTTCACGTTGAATCACGATTTTGACTACATTGCCGATGACCATTCTCGATCTCCATTCTCCAGCGTTGATGGCAGCGATTCCTATCTGTAGCGTAAGCTAGAGCATCCATTCTCGACGGCAACGATTCTTGTTTAACTACTCTTCCTCACGGCAGCCATTCACTTCTCCTTTTTCTTTCCGATACCAACTCTTCCTCCGCTAAACAAGTAGTCGGTCCCCCCGCTGCTCAACCACATCATGCCGAATTCTTCCCATCTCTAGAGTAAGTTGATCGTCATAGTCTTGTTTAACGGTGTTTTGTTGCTATCATCTAGGTTTTGTTGACTCTTCGTCAAAGCTATGAGCATCACACAGTTCGCCATGGTAACAACCACCTCCTCCAACCCTTTTCTTTTCTGTTGCCCTGTTTTCTTCTTCTCACTCAAATTTTGCTGGTGGGATTACTATTCAGGTCAAAGAATTGGCCTTTCTCATAAGGGACAACCTCCGGTCCAAGCATCTGGTGCTCGCCATGGAAGATACCTTCGTCAATTTCCTCCAGCACGACACCAGGTATGCCTCCGTTCTTTACAGGACTCTGATCTTATTCCTCCTTTGTCAGTTTTTCCTCTGCTTAATTGCTTAGATATTCGATTTGCTCAAGTTAAAAGGGATAATGGTTCTTTTTTTCAGTAAAATTCTAGTGACTTGATTTCTAATTGGCAAAATCTGCTTGCGATTTTTAGTGCTTTTACAATGTTTATGTGTATGATGACTAATCTAGTTCGTAGCTCAGATGGCGTCCTTGAGTTGGAGCTGATGGATTTATATAATCGTTTACTCTTGCATCGGTTAGCAGATATCTTTAGGTACTCTCTTACTTCTCATATCATATCTCCTACTGATCAAATGGTCCATGATGTTGGACGATGATCTCATTGTCAATATTTGAACTGGATGTTCTTTCATGCACATTGACAACAAAGGGATGGTGGTTCATTTCTCTGTGGACAGACTGACCTTGCCGGCAGCAACTAACTAGTTGGGGATTCATCTGATTTGCTGTAATGGTTCACTGATTTCTTTTACTTTGTATGAACTTGGTGGGAGTTATAATGTGGGTGGTGACATATAAAAATTGTACCAGAGTTCCCAAATTTAATCCTAGAACACAAAAGCTCAATTACGTACAGAGAACAATCAACAAGAATGCAAGTCTTAACATGTTAATCCTATAAGGCCTATGAAGTCGGTTTCTTCAGGTTTCATTCTGAATAATAACTTTTAGGCTTGTCTTCTGTCTAAATGTTATTTAAGTCGATATATGGGAAGTGCCAAGTTAAAGAATAGAAACTATTTCAGCGTAGGGGAGTGAAATAGCATACATACAAACACCTCTTCTACACAAGCTGCAGCCTTAGCTGGACTGTTTTGAGAGATAGATTTCAGCTTGATTTGCTAGCTTTGAGTGCTGGAAATCAGTCCATAGTTGTAGATATGAAAAGAATAGGAATGCTTTTTTCTGTATAGATCTTGGTATAGGTCTTTGTGTAGATCTTAGTGTAGATCTTTACTTAGTTCTTTGTTTAGTTTTTAATCTATAAAAACTTTGTTGTATAGTTTCTCGGTTAAAACTTTGTGCTTCATTCTAATGGGATGTTGCAAATATGGGATTAATCTTACAAGCTTCTTATCTCCATGTCATCTTGCAGAGACTTGCATCAGATTTCGTATGTTGTTGGTAGATTGAAAGGTTAGAGCTTTTTTCTGAACTCCTCTTGTGTTATACTTGCCCAGGTTGCAGTAGTTGGTGTAATATTTTGGGAGAGAATAAGTAATAGAGCATACAATCGAAAAGAAGAAGAATGGAAACAGGCATTCGAGGTACTTATTTTTCTTAGGCCAATAGTTAGCAGAAGCAGGTTTAAATGATCTGTTGATGAGATGATGTGTTTGATATAGTTTGAGTTTCCAAGTATCTCTGATGAACTACTATAACAGTAGCATTCTAGTGAAGAACATGGCTTACTTTCTCCTAGATACATGGGTTTTAGACTGTGATTGTTCTTTGTGTAGGCAGTGGAGCAGAGAACTAATAACTTAAGAAGAGAAGTGGACAATCAAAGACAAAAACTGTGATCATTTGTAATTGGCCAGAACATTGTTTATGATTTGTAATTGCTCCAGTTCAAAGTCTAAACTCTGTTCATTTGTAATTGCTCAGAACATTGTTTATGATTATGGTTATTGTTTATGTTTATGATTATGGTGTAATGGGAAAGATTACATGTATTAATTCTATAGTGGGAAAGATTACATGTATAATCATAGTTGATGTTAGAATGTGAATTTGGGAATTTGGGATCCCGATTCCCAAATTAGAATTCTCGTTCCTGAATAAAAATTCCCAAATTAAATTTGGGATGGAAATGGGAGCCTTAATTTGGGAATTGGGAATTTGGAAATATGGGAATGGGCCTCCCATTCCCTCCCAATTTCCACTCCTACAGAGGATCCCAGGAGTGGTCAGTCCCCCCTGGGGCTCGTGGGGATCGGTACAGGGCCTATTGGGCCCTTAGGCTTGGCCTCGGTCTGGCTCGAGGCTCGGATCGACTGCCTTGGCCAGCAACATGGCCTGGGGTGGCCTTACTTTCATCCTGGCTTTCTTGGCTGCTGGTGGGGGGCCTGAGCCTATACTTGGTCACATACCTTGGCCTGAAGCAATGTTGGAAAGCTTTCCTTGGCCTTACACATTTCTTGTAAGGCCCTAGGGTTCTTCCTTTGACTGGGGACCCTGGTGGGGTGTATGAATACCAGTTGGCATTCGGGCAGCTGTGGAGGATCACTTCACTCTAGGTAAGTATCATGACACTCCACCGTTTACTTAACAAATTCGACATATATCATTCGAATCCAGTCTCCCTTGTGTGTAGCTAAACAGAGCTCCTTGAGTAAGTTCAGAAGTGGTGCAATATCATTCACAAGGGCCGACCTCGCAATAAAATGTGGGTGCTTCAAGATCAATTGTATTGATCAAGAGCCATAGACGCTTGTAACGGTGGGGCACGATGGAACAACATGACATCAAACATGGCGGTGAGTGTGAATGGGGCATTCAAGTCAATCCGCGCACTTCCAATTTCAGCTTTGGTTGAATCCACCTTCTACAGGTTGCAACCGTATTTTTGAAGATCGAGAAAGAGGATTCGAGAAGAACAGGCGACCACTGCAATCTGGACGAAGAAGTGTCTTGAACGCATGGTGAAAAGACTACTTAAGGCGAATTCCCACATAGTGAGGACTTTCGATTATGATAGTGGCATATAAGAAATACAAACGGTAGTAAATTGAAGCAATGACAGGGGAAACAATAGGCACAAAGTGCGCTTGTTCTACCAAACGCGGATGGGCAATGCACGTGCGGCAAGTTACAACAGAAAAAGATGTCGTGTTCGCACGCCATGGCCTCATGTAACACCGCGAATCAAGATCCCTTATACTACACCAGCAACAAATACAGGTTGGAAAAGTACGCCAGATATATGGAAGGAGTTTCCTTCTTATCGGCGGGAAACAGGACTGGGAGCCACATGGTGGGTCGTAGGTTGTCCCTCACCCAGAAAGAGTATGGAAGATGGGCCGACCACGCCATTCTCGCATACTGATGCTGCAGTTTTAGCGGTATCAAATAACTAACCTACCGAAGTAGATTAGATCGTATTCCACAGGGTTTCTACTAATCGACTACTCAACGAAGCTGGCAAATTACTCAGGTTTAAACACTTAGTGCGTGGTGTGAGTTCCACGACTTCTAATCTAATAAAGCAGGAAAATAAAAGACAGAAAAGTAAAAGGTTGACTAACGAGAAGATAGACGAACTTAGATTTCGAATCCCCCTTCGTTCACCAGAGCATAGGCAATCAACAGATCAGCGGTTTTCAATTCTAATTCAATCAATTTCTATACACCACCATAACTCCTTACCCTTAGGTTTAAGACCGGCGAACGTTCGCTCTATCCGTTCTAACTACCAAGATTAACTAGCCGCCCGGGTACGGTCGCCTCTCGCAACGACTTAATTAACAATTACTAATGATTTATGAGTTACTCTTGTAGTGGATTAACCCTAACCGGTTCCTACGAAAGGCACACTCCAATTATAAGGTTAACTGGTTGAATTGATGTTTTAAAGAGAGGCGAGCGTTCGCTTCTATCCTCAACTTAACAAGAATCTAAACTAGGTGATCAAGGAAGACAAGTTTATGCGCCAAAGCAGGGAGATGTCTGGCGACTAACCCTAGCTTGCAAAAACCTAATCTAGGCGATCAATCAGAGAAGAAACATAAACATTCAAGAACAAAACAACCATGCAAAGAGAAACTGATTGAACTTCGAATCTAATTACCGCCGATCCGTGACCGCTTTAAAGCCCTGGGTCACGTAGGGTTCATCTAATCTAAGCTCTACAAGTTCAGTTACTCATATCAGAAACAAGAGAATCAAAGGCAACAATGAAGATCATCATACAGAGGAAGAACAGATAAGAACTGAAAAACCTAATTCTGACGACTCCTGCGAAGCTTCAATCTCCTGGATCTTCAACTTTAAGCTCCGAGTTCTCCGAGGTGAAGGATGGCGTCACGATCTCTCCATGGATCTTCGAACTCTCTAAACTCTATCTATCGACCCTAGAGTCGGCTGACTCTCAAAAGTCTGATTTGTGAAAATATGAATAATGATTCCCCTCTCCCTTTGGGCCGCCGGTTTAAGTATTTATACTTAAACCCTAAGTCGCCGGATTCCTTCTGTTATTTTCGCCGAAAATAAGGGATTATTTTTGCCGAAAATGTTGGTACAAATGGACGGGTCCTCCGGCTGATTCTCTTGTGATTTTTGCCGAATAAGTTCTCAGTCCGAAAGCTATATGTTTTCGCCGAAAACATCCTTCAGTTGGCCTTAGTTGATTTGTGCTGATATTTTCGCCGAAAATAAAGGGTTATTTTCGGTGAAAACTCCTTTGTAAACCGGGCAGGAATTTGTTTGACTTGGTTGGCTCCTTTGATCGATGCCGGTGCAATCCCTCGAGGTCCCAATGCCTTAGACACGTCCATGGCTACTTTATTTGACGGCAAAAACCTATGCTAACGTAAAAACACTAGAAAACCATCAAATAGACCCGAAACGGGCCAAGGTAACACAAATGGCACGAGATAGAGAAATTGATTGAATATTCGTTATTCTACCCTAAAAACCATGTCTTAAGCAAGGAAATGTTGCTTAAATGAGGCTGATAATCACGTCAAATCGAGTGTCATCAAATACCCCACACTTAAGCTTTTGCTTGTCCTCAAGCAAACTGAACTGGAACACACTCAAATTCACAAATGACACGAGATTAAACCGAGATTCAATTCTAATGATTTGGTTTAGACTGTTCCACGTAGAAAAAGTGACCTACACATGCAAGAACATCAACCAAACAAGTTTTCGATCTCACTAATCTCTGCACACTTCAAGTAGTAGTTTAAAACAAAGCACGTTTCTTGGGAAAAACAATTAATCATGATTAACCGACTACGATAACACCAATTCTAATGAGAAAAGACTTTAAGCTCTAGCCATGATGTGGAGGCGGAGGTAGGAAAAATGACGTGGCTATCGACTCGGCTTCATCCGTTTCTAGATCTGTACGTTACATGTTCTAGCTAGGACCGATTTAAACAACAATTTGTTTCAAGTTTCAACTTCCTTCAATTTATTCACTGCATACTAGTGCTCGATACCAAACACTTCACTTAGGTGTTGGACTTGCCTAGCTCACAGTATTTGTGCTTATGCTAGTGCTCAACCGAACACTTCACTTAGGTGTCGGGCTTGCCTAGATTTTTTTCAGCACTTTAAAGAACTTTACATTGATTTGCACAACTCGAATTTCACCACTCAAACACTTGATTTATCGATTTAACCACTTGATCCTAGCTAGTTATAACTTTTTACAGGAGATTTCGAATTCGATTTCCATTTAATCTCAAGCCACAATCACAGGTGAACAAATATGGAGTGAAAAACATGGAAGAAGCTAGCATTTATCATCTTAGAACGGTGTTATCAAGCTTTGTGATTAACAAGCAAAATTGTTTAATTGATTCAAATTTCAACTACAAGAGTGATTTGTGATCTGTTCTGACCTAGACTCATTTAATATCAGTTCTGACACGTTGGTTACAGGTTCTAAGTGGAACAGTCTAGACGTCATTGTTCAAAATTGAAGTCAATTTAACATCAAAAGTCAAGAATTGAGCAATTCTATGCAAGAGAAATTTTAAAATTGAACTTGTGCATAATCCTAGAATCCTACCCCACACTTAAATGGTTTTGTGTCCTCACAGGACTAAACTAGAGTAGAGAGATACGAAGAACCTGTGACGAGATGGTCGGTGTAGGGGATGAACACGGAGCGTCCGGAGCAGAGAGGAGTAGCTACTCAGGATCCTACAAAACAAAAACAACAAAAAGATCAAAAGGATACCGGGACAAGTGTCTCGGATCCACACAGAATAAAAGTCGAACAAAGAAGGTTAAGGGGAATTTTAAAAAATATTTTGACGATTGAATGAGAAACTGAAAGAAGGAAGAGAGAGAGGGTGAATCTAGATTTTAAAGTGAAAAGTTGGGGTGATTTTCAAAAGAGTTTTCGGCGAAAATAAGAGGGTGTTTTCGCCGAAAATTTTTGTTCAAATGCACTGCCGGTTTTTCAAGTGTGTTTTCGCCGAAAGTAACCATATGTTTTCGCCAAAAAGAAGCATTAAAATCATTGCCTGGTTTTCAAAAACTATTTCGCCGAAAACATTATAAATTTCGGACCAAAAATGTTAAACAGGGAGACTCAGTTGAAAATCCAAAAGGTGATTTCGCCGAAAATGGTATTGAAAATTCGCCGAAAATTTTTGAACACTACGATTGAAAATATTTTCGCAAACCCGGCAGACTTCAGAAAATCACATTAAAATCCACAAAAATCGGAAAGACCTCAATCAACTTGTAACTAACTCTATGACACACAGATTCTACACGAAAAATAATAAATCAGACAAGCTGACACTTTGGCTCCCCCGAACCTGACTCAAACGACGAAAAGACTGACTCAAAAAAATTCAAAAACGGACTCCAGCCGTGGGTTGCCTCCCACGAAGCGCTCTCTTTTAACGTCCTTGAGCCGGACGATACCTGTTAGGGACCCCAACTTAGGATTTCCTTGAAGTCAATCGTCTTCTTCAAGGACAGCGGTTGAGTGTCATGTAGCACTCCAGCAGGGTAATGTAACCGGTAGTGTTCTAGTAGATCGTGGTTCTGGTTGGATGACCAGTTCTTCTTGAATTCTCCTTCTGGAGGAGGAAAGAGGTAGTGCGGCGCGGCATGATCAATGAGCTCCATCTTCTCCACCTGATGCTCATCAAGAGGTCTCTCGGGATCGAGTGTGTATACTTCCAAATCCTTGACGTCTTTGATTCCCACTTGCTCGTCTCTGGCTTGATCTATAGGTTGCTCGGCGGAAGCTCTATTGAGGATATCTCCTCGATTTCTTCGTGCTCCTCATCGGCTTCAACTTCAAGATGGATTGGCTCTTTGTCTTCATCAACCGCCACCGCCAAGGATTCTTCATCAGATGCTTCTAGCTCGCAATAGTCATCGGTGAGATTGTCATGTTCATCTTCATACAGCTCTTGAGCATCTTCTTCCATTAGTGGATTTGGTTGCTCGAGCTCGATATCCACTACGTTACGAGCTTGCAGCTTCGAAATGAGATCATCCAAGGCGGATTCTACTCTTGCCGTCTATTGTCGATTTTGATGAACATGTGAGTTTATCTCTTTGTGGGCTTGTAGCTCTGTAGAGATATTCTCCAAGAAGGATTCTATTCTCGTCGTCTGTTGTCGATGCTGATGAGCTAGTATATACATCTCTTGGTTATCCTCAATATACGGTGCTTCATCGACATACCACTCTTGGTACTGGTCATCCCACCTGTAATCCTGCATAATTAAAACTCAAAAACACTACCCATGTAAATCATGAAAATATGGAGGAAAATTAAATGGTAAGGCGGAAAGGTAGAAGAATAATTTGCCAACTCTTCTTTCAAACAATTAGAAGAGTCCCCGGCAACGGCGCCAATTTGAATGCTGCAGTTTTAGCGGTATCAAATAACTAACCTACCGAAGTAGACTAGATCGTATTCCACAGGGTTTCTACTAATCGACTACTCAACGAAGCTGGCAAATTACTCAGGTTTAAACACTTAGTGCGTGGTGTGAGTTCCACGACTTCTAATCTAATAAAGCAGGAAAATAAAAGACAGAAAAGTAAAAGGTTGAATAACGAGAAGATAGACGAACTTAGATTTCGAATCCCCCTTCGTTCACCAGAGCATAGGCAATCAACAAATCAGCGGTTTTCAATTCTAATTCAATCAATTTTTATACACCACCATAACTCCTTACCCTTAGGTTTAAGACCGGCGAACGTTCGCTCTATCCGTTCTAACTACCAAGATTAACTAGCCGCCCGGGTACGGTCGCCTCTCGCAACGACTTAATTAACAATTACTAATGATTTATGAGTTACTCTTGTAGTGGATTAACCCTAACCGGTTCCTACGAAAGGCACACTCCAATTATAAGGTTAACTTGTTGAATTGATGTTTTAAAGAGAGGCGAGCGTTCGCTTCTATCCTCAACTTAACAAGAATCTAAACTAGGTGATCAAGGAAGACAAGTTTATGCGCCAAAGCAGGCAGATGTCTGGCGACTAACCCTAGCTTGCAAAAACCTAATCTAGGCGATCAATCAGAGAAGAAACATAAACATTCAAGAACAAAACAACCATGCAAAGAGAAACTGATTGAACTTCGAATCTAATTACCGCCGATCCGTGACCGCTTAAAGCCCTGGGTCACTTAGGGTTCATCTAATCTAAGCTCTACAAGTTCAGTTACTCATATCAGAAACAAGAGAATCAAAGGCAACAATGAAGATCATCATACAGAGGAAGAACAGATAAGAACTGAAAAACCTAATTCTGACGACTCCTGCGAAGCTTCAATCTCCTGGATCTTCAACTTTAAGCTCCGAGTTCTCCGAGGTGAAGGATGGCGTCACGATCTCTCCATGGATCTTCGAACTCTCTAAACTCTATCTATCGACCCTAGAGTCTGCTGACTCTCAAAAGTCTGATTTGTGAAAATATGAATAATGATTCCCCTCTCCCTTTGGGCCGCCGGTTTAAGTATTTATACTTAAACCCTAAGTCGCCGGATTCCTTCTGTTATTTTCGCCGAAAATAAGGGATTATTTTTGCCGAAAATGTTGGTACAAATGGACGGGTCCTCCGGCTGATTCTCCTGTGATTTTCGCCGAATAAGTTCTCAGTCCGAAAGCTATATGTTTTCGCCGAAAACATCCTTCAGTTGGCCTTAGTTGATTTGTGCTGATATTTTCGTCGAAAATAAAGGGTTATTTTCGGTGAAAACTCCTTTGTAAACCGGGCAGAAATTTGTTTGACTTGGTTGGCTCCTTTGATCGATGTCGGTGCAATCCCTCGAGGTCCCAATGCCTTAGACACGTCCATGGCTACTTTATTTGACGGCAAAAACCTGTGCTAACGTAAAAACACTAGAAAACCATCAAATAGACCCGAAACGGGCCAAGGTAACACAAATGGCACGAGATAGGGAATTGATTGAATATTCGTTATTCTACCCTAAAAACCATGTCTTAAGCAAGGAAATGTTGCTTAAATGAGGCTGATAATCACGTCAAATCGAGTGTCATCACATACACAATTAGATGGACTGAGTTGAGGATATTCAGTTTCACTATAGTTGCTGCAAGCAAGATGGTCACAATAGGACGACGTGACCACGGCCGAGGCGAAGCAGCAGGAACCCAAACACCACCATGAACGATTAATTGCATAATTAGTTTATAGGTCTTTGCGTTCTTACCATGTAGTGGTCTTTTCAGTGTTTGTTTACCCTTTAGTACTTCAGTCTTTGTTCACGTCTTCGAGTTGTACCAGTTGTTTTATTCAGTATTCAATATGTAATGTTATTCAATATGTAATGTTAGTCTTCGTGGGAAATGTTTTGGATAGCTTAAATCTTGCAATTCATAACTTCCAACAATAATTCAAAGTACAAGACGAGAGTACATTAGCTTCGAAGGGTAAACAACTACGACAACAACAACAACAATAACTCCAACAACACCAGGACGTCACTCTTTATCATCACAATAACTCCACAATGGCTTGTTCTTCACCAGCCTGTCGACATAAGTCGTCAACTTGTTGTTCTCCTCCTTCAGTTCCTTGATTCGATTGACGTCGCGATTGAGTTGCTCGTTCTTTCGCTGAATGATTTTGTCCTTCTCGGCCTCCCGCACCTCCAGTTTTTCATAAAACCCACAACCCTTACTCTACAGAATAGGAAAACAAAATTAGAGGGTTTAAAAATGTGGCAAATGGGAATGGTTCTACCTCCTTCTTACGAGGGCAGCTGAAATAGCGTTCCAGATCCCTCATTTGAATGGATCTAGTTGCCCTTAATTCGCAGTAGTTCACTACACTTTCCTCATACACGAACCAGTCCTCCTTCTGCTTATTCAACTTGCCCATTATCCTTTAAAAACATCAGCAACAGTAATTAGTACAAAGCATCAGCAACAATAATTAATGCAAGGCATAAATTAGATATTGGATGAGATGAAAACCACATAATTTCACTTACTGTTACTGCGGCTGGAAGAAGCCATATTCCGAGCTTGGTAGATGACGGCTGCTGGAAATTTTAACTTTAGGGTTTGAGAGAGAGATGTGTGGTGAAAAACTGTATCTTGAAGAGGGTATTTATACTAAAAATTAGGATCCAAGGTTTCTTCAGTCCCAGCCAGAGCCAGCCAGCGATGCCCTAGCCAGCCAGCCAACGCATAGCTGGCTATGACCGAATAAACCCTAACTTCAATAACGGAGAAAATACGATAGCTGAAAATTTGCAGGCTGGCGCATCACTGGCTGCCAGTCACATTTGTCTAGTTTTGGACATAGTTACGCATTTTGCTACTGACGGTACATAATAATTATAAAACTGCTAGAAAATTCCAAAACCCCTTCTTTTTGCCCCTTAGTGGGATGTAATCTTTAAGATTATATCTTTTTGAGAACATAATTGCACCCTCCACCTATCCCCTCCCCTACTAAACCTCTCCCTCTTCTCCCTTCTTTTTTCCTTTTTTTATCTGTAGATTGGTTCACGATCTATATCTCACTCCCACCTAGAAGTTACTACGAAAAAAAAACATAATTGATACTGCAACAATGACACTTTAGCGTTTGAATACTACATCAATCATCAATCATTCAATATTTCATAAATAATCAAAATGGGATGTTATACTAAGAATATTGAGTCAAAATTCGAAGAAGTATTAATATAAAGATTCACTATGCCAAGTTAAATCATCTGTAAACATGAAAATCTCTAACATACCTATAGGATGCTCCCAGCATCCCATGTTTTCCTCCCTACTGGAGCATGCTCTTCCCAAAAGGGACTACCCATACATACATGAGATTACCATTATAGAGTCACCATAGGCGACCTTGATGTGTTGGGAGGCTAACACCTCCAGCCTTTCCCTTACCAAATCTCCCCCTTTTTCTCAGGAGGTTGCTTTAAATGGGAAAATCCACATTTACTTCCCTGAGCAAGGAGAATGTAGCCCCCAAACAGGAGCTGCATTTATGACAACTCCGTATGCCGCCCAGCCCAGCCAACCACCTGAACATACTCCCCCCTGCGAAAGATCCAATTATGACATTGCTGCTTGCCTGACCAGATTTAGGAGAAGAAAGGGCAAAATTAAATGCCAAATCTGGAACGATTCAGAGGATTTAGCTTTGATGATCATGAGTGACCTTTCATCTGCTTCCATCAAATCTACTAAATGCTGGAGGAAAGAGAACTCCACGCCGGCGGTTTTAAGAGCCCACCAGAAGTCAACTTGGAAACCCCACCTCTTACCAAAGCACAAACCTCCCGATCAGATCAATATTCTCCGTCAACTTATGGACTCTCTCATGTACCAAGCTGAAAACCTCAACCTGAATAACCAGAAACTGAAGCTCAAAATCAAGCCCTCTGCCAGCCATGCTGCCAAACGAACCTTCCGCATGGTGGGAAAATGCATCGGAACTATGGCAGCAAGCCTAGGAGCTGTCATTGGGACCACCCGCAGGGCTTGGTTGAAATCTGGCAACATCATCATCCAGAAAGTTGAAGGATAACCGAAATACTTCACCATCACTTTCAAAACGGCCAACCACCAAAGCTTAGCTTGGCAGATTCAACCCCTAATCATCTCTGGTACATTATTCAGTGTCAAGATATGGGACGGCGAAGGTAGACCGAAAAAGGTGAGTTTCAAAGATATCCCGCTTTGGATGCACCTCATCGATGTCCCCCTCAGCTTCAAAACTGACTATGACATTCGCACTATAACCAACTCGTTCACCAGAATCATCTCCATTGATCAGTCTGGGATTAACCCTAACAGCTGGAAAAGGGTGGTCCGAGTCAGTGCAGAAGTTGACATCACCAAGCCTTTGGTCGACTGCTTTGACCTCACCGACGACACTAATCCGGAGCACGAAATGACTCAGGAAATGACCGTCAAGTATGAGAAGCTACAGGAATATTGCCTCTATTGCGGGAAGATCGCGCACACCCTGGAGACATGCAAAACCAGAAGGCCCAGAATGCGGGAAGGTGAGGATGGAGTCCTGTCAGGCCGATACAAGATGACCATCAAGGTGGGCGTTGAGGAGGAAGCTTCTGAAACTGAATCAGACTCGGACGAGGAAGGTGAGGCTGAGAATTTCAATTCGTCCGGAACATTATGATGGTCGGGCACTGAAGCATCACAAGGACGGCCAGGGAACTCAATCTTCTTCTGCGGCACTTCCCACACCAGGATCGGCGACCGAACGACGACGACAACGATGCAGCCAAGGTGGGGAAGTGGGATAATCTTCTGACTTCCCCAACGGTCACTTACACCCCTGAGACCTGCACACAGCCCAAGCAAACTACCTCGAAACCCCCACTGGTGCAACCCCAACCAGCTTCACCCCATCTTTTGGCGACATCTTCCCCAATGAACTAACAACCCATTCATTCGCAACCATCTCGCCCTTCCAGCCCAGGAATCTCGAACTGGACCTGAATGAAGACCCCAAAAGAGGATGGACACACCTACACTCGCCGATCGTCCCCCAGGCTTTGCCCCCAGGGCCGGGCCTAGTGAAAGCTCAGATCTATAGTCCATCCTCCAACGCGATCCCTTCTACTACAATGCAATGAACCTAGAGACGATCCGGTCCAATCTGCAACACAACTTCGCCCTCAGCCCCAACACGATCTCCAACCCAGATCCCCACCAAAACGAAGCCAACTCAAGGACTCCACCGACCTCCAAAATGACTCTCGCCCCCTACCTACCACCCCCTACTTAGGTTTAACACCGTCAACCTCCATCCCCAAACTCCGGGCGCCTTTCCAACCCCCACCTCACCATTTCCCAAATCCAAGACAACCTTTTGCCTTCCATCCAACACCCCACGGAATCCTGGTCACCGATTTTCAATAACAACCCTCTTTGGTCCCCAATCCCAGACTCGACCAACCCTAACCACCTGAACCTCTTCCCTGAGCTATCCAATTCCTACCACATCCCAATCAACCTATCGCCATCAGACACCATCCAAGACTTCTCTTTCGACAACTTTTACCCTACCCCGGTGGAATCAGTTGAGGCGAGCATCACCCTTCGCCTCCAACCACAGGCGTCAAAGAAAAGGAAATCCAATGACGGAATCCCTATCACAGACAGTGTCAACTCCGAAGGAACCTCCTCGAGGCATCAATGTATCATAGCAAAGGGCAGTCCTAAAGCAAAGGCAGTGAGAGCACCCTACAGGAGCAGATTCCGGTACCTAAGCCCCAGAAAAGGAGGACTTGTGAGAGAACAAGGCCCAAGAAATGCAGAGGATAGGGGCAGCACAGAGGAGTACCAAACAGCGGTGGCACTAGGGCCACCACGCCCACAATGAGCCTTATTTCATGGAATTGTCGCGGTGCAGGGCAACACCAGACAATCAACAATCTTCGAGAGCTTCGGAAGAGACACCGTCCACTCATCTTCTTCCTCATGGAGACTAAACAACCTCCCATTGACATGGACAATCTTCGCCGCTCTCTCGATTACGCCCACGGGTTTAATGTTGACCTGATCAACTCAGCAGGGGGACTCACCCTCTGGTGGGATTTCGACATTCCTATCCGTATCATTTCATCTTCCAAGAATCACATTCACACAGTGCTCAACTTTGATCGTGAATGCTATTGTACCTTTATTTACTCGCCTTGTAATTTAGTAGATAGGATGGTAGCATGGAACGATATTAGCTCTCTGTATCGTGGCCAGGACACACCGTGGATGGTCCTGGGGATTTTAATGCAATTTCTTTCGACTATGAGAAGTGTGGGGGCAATGGGATATGCATTCCGGCTGCCATGGCCTTTAGGCAATTCGCGGCCACCAACGAGCTGATGGATGTGGGTTTCCAGGGTGACCCCTTTACATGGTATAACGATCGAAGAGGGAACAACGAAATCAAGGAAAGGCTTGATCGCGTCCTTGCCAACTCCACCTGGAGGAAAAACTATGACCGAGCCCTCGTGTTCCATGAAGGTAAAATAGGGTCCAACCACCGTCCCATTCATCTCAGCCTCCAAGGCAACCAAAGCTCGGCAGATGCCCCTTCCGATTTGACCTCAGATGGCTCTCCGACCCTGATTGCGATAATTTATTCATCACAAATCTCCAAGAGCATGCCTCGGCGTCGTGCGAGTCTTTCCTCACTAGCTGTGCGAAAGACCTTCAACATTGGTCAAAATTGAAAAACAGGGAAAGAAGAAATCGAACGACCATCATCACCAATCGAATCGAGGCTATCTCTTGCCAGCAGCGCACTGACCAATCGCACAATGAGGAACAACAGCTCCTGATGGAACAGGACATCATTAGGAAGGAAGAAGAAACCAAATGGAGTCAGCGTGCTAACATCAGATGGCTAGCAGAGGGAGACCGCAATACAGCCTTTTTCCACACTTCGGTAGTCCATAGAAGGCAAAGGAATAAAATCTGCCGGCTAATGAACGAAAGTGACAATTGGATTGTCTCTGACTCCAGACTCCAAAATCTAGCCACTGGCTACTTCCAAGAATTATTCACAAAGAGAATCAACGACGAGACCCCCGTTGTCTATGGCTGGCATGCTAATCATTTTCCGTAGTGAGATGAACCTTGACATCACCAGAGATGTTACAAATGACGAAATCCAAGCGGCAACTTTTGGCCTGGGAGCAAAGCAGGCCCCGGGACCTGATGGTTTTGTCGAACATTTCTTCAGACGGTACTGGAGTACTATTGGGAATAAATTTTGTCATGAGATCAAAGATTTCTTTAATACAGGAGGTATGAAAGACAACTAGAATGACACGCATATTGTCCTCATCCCAAAGAAGCCTAACCCGACTAAAATGTCGGAATTTCGCCCGATCAGTTGTTGTAATTTTCGTTACAAAGTTATTGCAAAAGTCATGGTGAACTGACTCGAAAGATGGATCCCGAGTTGATCCCAACCACTCAAGCAGCCTTCACGGGTGGTAGGAATATCGAAGATAACATCGTTATCGTGCACGAAGTGCTCCACTCTTTCAAAACCAACCCCAACAAAAGAAAGGATATGTGCCTCAAGTTCGACATGAGAAAGGCGTACGACCTCGTCGACTGGGATTGCCTCATCCAGCTCCTCAAAGCCCAAGGGTTCTCGGATAAATGGTGTGGATGGGTCCACAGCTGCATTTCCACCGTTAGGTTCTCCATCCTCTTCAACAGCCAACCTTCCAGGACTTTCAACCCTTCGAGAGGAATCCGGCAGGGAGACCCCCTTTCTCCCTTCCTCTTCATCCTTATGACTAATGCGCTCTCATTCCTTATCGAGAAAAGTGTTGGCAATAACATCCTTAAGGGCATTCGTTTGAACCGACGAGGCCTGAGACTTACTCAGTCTTTTTGCAGATGACACAATCATCTTCGGCGAGGCTAGCATCCAAGAGGTGGATAATATCATGACCACTATCAACAACTATGGCAACCTCACGGGTTAGAAATCAATTCCTCCAAATCGGTCGTTTACTTTAGCAAAGAAGTCGACGAGGGCACCAGGAACAACATCATTGCACATATTGGATGCTCCTCAGTCTGCTCCAACTATCTAGGGCTCCCAACGGAATGGGGAAGATCGCGTAAGGAGACGTTTGCCTACCTTCTTGACCGAATGGACAAAGTTGCGCAACCTTGGAAAAGCGCCATCCTTTTACCGGCAGGAAAAGAAACGCTTATCAAAGCGGTCCTCCAGGCCGTTCCCACCTATGTCATGAGCCTCTTCCTCCTTCCGAAGCACCTTACTAACAAAATGAACTCCAGGCTTCAAAATTTTTTCTGGGCGGGTGACCAAAACAAGAGAAGCATCCACTGGAGGCACGACGACATCTTGTGCACGCATAAATCAGCCGGTGGCCTGGGATTCAGAGACTTCGAATCCTTCAACCTTGCTTTGCTTGCCAAACAAGCATGGCGTCTCATGAATCTCTCGGAGCCACTTTGGGTCCGCCTGCTCAAAAGTCGATACTTCCACAAGAACACTTTCCTCGTGGCCAAGAAGGGCCACCGGCTTTCTTGGATCTGGTGTAGTCTCTGCGACGCCCGCGAGGTTATGGACCTTGGTACCATCCGGGTTATTGGTAACAGCACATCAACGTCCCTCACTAAGGACCTGTGGATTCCTTCGCGCCCGTTTCTTAAGTTAAATGCCAATGTGGGGCCGTTCGATACGGTTGATGAATGGATCTCGGATCAGGGCTGTCACTGGAACTTATCTCTGCTTTCTTCTTTCTACTCCCAAGAACAAACTGAAGCCATCTGTATCATTCCTATCGGCCCCCTACCCTAGAAGATTCTTGGAAATGGAAGTTCACGGAAGACGGGTCGTTTACCGTCCAAAGTGCATACCACGCCTTTTATAAGGATAACGATGATCACCAGCCTTTACCTTGTCACCTAAGAAGGGTTGAACGAGACCAATGGAAGTGGCTGTGGAATCTCAGCCTCCCCCCGAAGATACGAATGTTCCTCTAGAGATGCATTCATAACATTCTGGCCACCACAGATAATCTCCATCGTAGAGGATGTGCTCCAACGGCCCGCTGCCCCATTCGCAATCACCCGCAAGAAATGAACATCCATTGCCTCTTCTATTGCACACATGCAGCCATCGTCTGGGGTAAGTTCTTACCACACGTTAATCCTCCTCACCCAAATGGCTCTTTCGCTTCTTGGCTTCTTCCTATGCAGGACCAGACCGACCTGTCCCGAGTCATAGACGCCAATTCAGAAGATGGATACTTCTGACGATAAGTCGACCTTAAGCAATGCAACAACGAGCAAAGGCTTGAAGGGAAGAGAACATATGTTCTAACAAAAGTTTATTGATTTCAAAAGTTGTGTTCTACAAGGGTGGCTGGCGGCCTCTATATATAGGTGAGGGAACAAGCTCTCCTCCCTAAACACTACTTCCTAAATAAGAATAAAATAAATACTCCTAATTAGGGTCCTAATTAGGGTCCTAACACGCCTAAACAATCCTACTGAAAAGGAATAAAACATAAAATAATAGTTGGAGTCTTTAATATTGAATGAAAGACCTAATTAGGTCAAAACCCTAATCCGGCGGTGATCGGCGGCTTGGGCCAGTTGGGCTTCGGTGGCATGGGCCGATTATGCTTCGGTGGTGGGCCGGCGGGCTTGGCTCGGTCGGGCTCCGGCTGGTCTTAGCCCGCGGTCTTAGTGTTCCTGCTCGGGCCCTTCTCCGGATGTGTCCTGATGTCTTTTTGAACCTCCAAGAGAGTGTAGCCTTCCTTGATGAATCGATCAGCATCCTCTTCATGCCCTTCTTTACTCCAGGACTTTATGTAGGCGTTAAGTTTCTCTCAGAAGGCCTTGGTCTGGCTTCGGGTAAATAGAGGCTCAGGTCGGGTCCAGGGTTTGTTGGGCTCATCATCATAATAAGGGGTTAGGTCAGCCACATTAAAGGTCACACTTACCCCGTAGGAGTTTGGTAGGTCAAGGACGTAGGCGTTGTTGTTAATCCTCTGGATGACTGTGTAAGGCCCATCTCCCCTGGGTAGTAGTTTGGACTTCCTCAGCTCTAGAAACCTATCCTTCCTGAAGTGTACCCACACTTGGTCTCCGGCTTCAAAAAATTTCTCCTTTCTTCCTCGGTTGGCATTGCGGAGGTACTGAGCAGTCCTTCGTTCAATATTGGCCTTTGCCTTCTCATGGAGCTGCTTGACATAAGCTGCCTTCTCTTGGCCACTTGCATCTAAAAATTCATGGACAGGAAGTGGAGATAAATCCAGCGGGTTAGTGGATTAAAACCATAAACAAGCTCAAATGGGGAGTACTGGGCAGCTGAATGCACAACTCGATTATAGGCAAATTCTACATGTGGTAGACATTCCTCCCAAGTCCGGATGTTACTCTTAATGACTGCTCTCAGCATTTGAGCTAAGGATCTACTTACAACTTCAGTCTGCCCATCAGTTTGGGGGTGGCAAGTGGTGGAGAACATTAGTCGGGTGCCAAGCTTAGCCCATAAAGTCTTCCAAAAGTAGCTTAGGAACTTCGAATCCCTATCAGAGACTATAGTCTTCGGAACTCCATGCATCCTAACTACCTCCCTAAAGAATAGGTCAGCAATTTGAGAGGCGTCATCAGTTTTATGGCAAGCAATGAAGTGAGCCATTTGGAGAACCTGTCAACAATTACAAATATGGAGTCCTTCCCCTTTTGGGTTCTAGGTAGTCCTAGGACAATGTCCATTGACAAGTCTACCCAAGGATGCTCAGGTATGGGCAAGGGAGTGTACAATCCATGGGGCCTGAGCTTAGATTTAGCTCTTTGGCACTTGGAACATTGAGATATGATCTTCTCGGCATCGTGTCTCATCTTGGGCCGGTAAAAGTGCTCTTTGAGAGTGGCCACTGTTTTAGCTACACCAAAGTGTCCCATGAGACCTCCACCGTGGGCCTCTAGGGTTAAGACAGTCCTGCAAGAGTGGTTAGGGAGACACGGTTTTGATCCTTTAACCATCTTGTTGGTAGAACTTACCAAATCCTCCTTGTTGGCAAGCTTCAAAGATACTCTTAAAATCAGGGTTAGTGGCATATAGGTCTTTGATGTATTCAAAACCAATAAATTTAGTAGAGAGGACTGAGATTAAAGTGTACCTTTGGGAAAGGGCATCAGCCACGATATTCTCCTTACCTTGCTTGTACTGGATGATGTAAGGAAATGACTCTATGAATTCTACCCACCGAGCATGCCGCTTGTTGAGCTTGTGCTGAGCTTTGAGGTACTTGAGTGATTCATGATCCGTGTGGATGATGAACTCTTTAGGCCATAGGTAGTGTTGCCAAGTCTTCAAAGCTCTTACCAGGGCATACAGCTCTTTGTCATAGGTCGGGTAGTTGAAAGTGGCACCACTGAGCTTTTCACTGAAGTAGGCAATGGGCCTCTTCTCCTGCATTAGGACTGCTCCTATTCCTACTCCAGATGCATCACACTCGATCTCAAATGGTTTGGTGAAGTTGGGCAACATGAGCAAAGGGGCCTCGGTAAGCCTCCTTTTGAGGGCTTCAAATGCCTCCTGCTGTGGGGCTTCCCACTGGAAGGGGACATCCTTCTTTAGCACTGTCGTGAGAGGGGCAGCAACGGTACTGAAGTCCCTTACAAATCTTCGATAGAAGCTAGCCAATCCGTGGAAGCTCCTAACATCAGTGATGTTTTGAGGCGTGGGCTAGGATTTGATGGCTACTATCTTGTCTTCATCAACCCTTATACATGCAGAGCTTGGAATAGGATGGCGATACTTAACTGTTATGTTGTTGATAGCTTGGCAATCAACACACATCCTCCATGTGCCTTCCTTTTTGGGGACTAGGATGACTGGGACAGCACAAGGGCTCATGCTCTCTCGGACATATCCCTTGTCCATCAATTCCTCTACTTGTGCTTGGATCTCCTTGGTTTCTTCGGGATTGGTACGATAGGCTGACTTGTTTGGTAGGGCAGCTCCGGGCACCAAGTCGATCTGATGCTCAATGCCTCTTAGTGGGGGCAGTCCACTAGGAATTTCTTCGGGAAGACATCTTTAAACTCCTGTAAGAGTGAAATAAAAACACTAGGCAGAGAAGTATTAGGGTTAGAAATCAAACACTCCTTGTAGCGGATGATCACAAGGGGCTTCCTAGAGACTAGAGATTGTTTTATCTCACTCGGGGTGGCTAACAGGTTTTCTCTCCTATCAACCTCACTTTTTTTAGCTCTAGGACCTTTAAGGTCTTGTAATTCTGTTTTTACACTCATAGGATCACTCGTTTGTTCTCTCTTCTCTCTGTTCTTGAGCTCTCTCTCTTTCTTTTCTTTGATGGCTCGTCGATCTATTTGGTCTTGGAGAATCTCGGTAGGTGACATCAGCCTCAGAGTGTACTTAGTATCCCCATGAATGAGGTTGTACCTGTTGGTTCTCCCATCATGTGTGGAGTACCTGTCGAATTGCCAAGGTCTTCCTAACAAGATGTGGGCAGCTTCCATACGAACCACATCACATAAAATGTTATCTTTGTACCTTCCAATGCAGAAGGGAACATGAGCTTGTCGGGTGACTCTCAATTTCCCACAGTTACTAAGCCAATGAAGTTTGTAGGGTTTCAGGTGTTTTTGGGTTGAGAGACCAAGTCCCACAACCAACTCGTGGCTTATAGCATTAGTACAGCTTCCTCCATCAATCACCATACTACAAATCTTATTTTGAATTACGCACCTGGTATGAAAAAGGTTATCTCGTTGCTCCCATCCTTCCTCCACAATTTGCGCATTGAGAATTCGTCAGGAAATGGCAAAGAGCCAACGGGCTGACTTTGGGGGTCGGGGTGCACTGGGGTTGTTCACAGGTGGGGGTCGAGGCCTAAGCCGTCCGGGGTTCGGGGCTTGAGCGGCGGCTCGGGTCATGGACCAGGTGAGAACACCGGTCCGGGAAGGTACTCGAGGTGCTCCAGGGTCAGGTGGCGTTGGGTCGGGGATGGACTGAGCGGCGCCGGGGTAACGAGGCTCGTCGGTTGCGCCGGGGTTGGGCGGCGTCGAGATGGAGTTGGGCAGGATAGCGGCTTCGGGCAGTGGGGAGGTGGCGGCGGCGGCTAATGGGGAGGTGGCGGTGGCGGCCAGTGGTGCGTCGGGGTGGCTGGAACCGTCGGGTGGCAATGAAGCTGGGTGCTCAGGCGCCGGGTTGGTCGGGCAGGGCCAGTCGTGGTCGGGGCTGAGCGCTGGGGCGCTGGGGCCTGGTCGGGCAGCACCGGGGCGGACTGCTGGGGCGCCGGGGCTGGTCGGGCAGCGCCGGTCGAGGTCGAGCGCCAGGGGGCCGGGCGCCGGGTTGTGCCGGCTTCTTCCTCCAATCGAGCTAAGGTGGCTTGCACCTGTTGCAGGACTCGGGAAGCATCTCCCAATGCAGCTTCTAACTTGGCAAGCCTCCAATCTGCCATGGTTAGTCGGAACAAGTATTTTGCCTCACAAATCTCTCAAAAATTCTCCTCACTCACTTTGATTTTTCCCCTCGTGTTTAAAATATAATGGATGCACTCAAATAAAAGTAGAACATAAACAATTCAGCTTCAAGCATTTGCAAGTTTCTTCAAAGCTTTGAGGATAGACTTACCAGCGTGTGGGTGTCGCGACTTGAGCTTCTAGGGTTTCCCTTGTAGCTAGGGCTTGGTGAGCTCTCCGTCTGGTCCTCGAGATTTCTCCTCGGCGGTGGGTGCTCTCGGTGTTGGGGTCAGGCAACGAAAGCCTATCTTCTATCCCCTCTTCTTAGGATTGATCTTACTATCTCGGCAAGGGTGGCCTCTTTTTAGTTGGGTCTTTATATTTTCTTTTGACCTCTTTTTCTTTTCTTTTTCTTGATCTCGACTTAGGTTTTCATCGATGGTATGATGGCCACCAATTTTTCTTTGCCTTACACTTGAAAAGAACTGAATACAGGAATTGAAACAATAGGGATTTTTTGAAGCTATTTCTAGAAAGTAGTAAAAGGATATGAATCCAGGTAAACCTGGAGACTATGATAGATTGTGGTCCGTGAGCTGAACCGTGCTCTGATACCAACTGATGTGAATCGCTGCAACCGTGGGCAGACGACCCTTGAACACCGCAAGTTGAGATCGTGCAACGAGGTAGAACTGTCGAGAACCAGGGGCGGATGAGGACTTTGACCCGCTAGCTATATAGCAGCTAGGAACCAGAAGTATCAAGTCGTAGACGCCACTTCAGAAGATGGATGCTTCTGACGATAAGTCGACCTTAAGCAAAGCAACAAAGAGCAAAGGCTTGAAGGGAAAAGAACATATGTTCTAACAAAAGTTTATTGATTTCAAAAGTTGTGTTCTACAAGGGTAATCGGCGGCCTCTATATATAGGTGAGGGAACAAGCTCTCCTCCCTAAACACTACTTCCTAAATAAGAATAAAATAAAGACTCCAAATCCTAATTAGGGTCCTAACACGCCTAAACAATCCTACTAAAAAGGAATAAAACATAAAATGATAGTTGAAGTCTTTAATATTGAATGAAAGACCTAATTAGGTCAAAACCCTAATCCGGTGGTGATCGGCGGCTTGGGCCGATTAGGCTTCGGTGGCGTGGGCCAGTTGGGCTTCAGTGGCTCGGGCTCCGGCTGGTCTTGGCCCGCGGTCTTAGTGTTCCTGCTGTTCCTGCTCGGGCCCTGCTCTGGATGTGTCCTGATGTCTTTTTCAACCTCCAAGAGAGTGTAGCCTTCCTTGATGAATCGATCAGCATCCTCTTCATGCCCTTCTTTACTCCAGGACTTTATGTAGGCGTTAAGTTTCTCTCGGAAGGCCTTGGTCTGGCTTCAGGTAAATGGAGGATCAGGTCGGGTCCAGGGGTTGTTGGGCTTATCAGGGTCCCTGTCCTTCACTAAAGGGTCACCAAGGATACATATTCTTATATTATCGAGCGAATGAATAAAAAACTTGAGGGCTAGAAGAGGTCATCCCTCTCCCTTGAGAGAAAGAATCACCCTTGCAACTTCAGTTTTGAACTCCATTCCCTCCTACACTATAAGACCTCGGTCCTCCCTATCGCTATGACTAATCGGATTGATTCGATCATTTACAATTTTGTTTGGGGTAGCTCTCCTAACTCTAGGAAACTCCATCTAATTTCTTGGGATTCTGTGTGCAGGCCTAAATCTTAGTGTGACTTCGGAAAGCTAAGGTGCTGAACAAAGCCTATCTTATGAAGCTTGGCTGGTTCTCAACACAATTAATTCTGAAGTAGCCGGAGAGACTCTGGGTTGGGGTCTCACGTCCCAATACCTGAAAGACATGGTTATGGGCCTCAACTACGACATAAAAGAGGAGGGTCCTCCCTTTAGTGTAACATCAAAATTTTCTGGCACGATATGGCGGAGGCTTCCCAGTGTTGCATTACTAGTGGAAAGCATACCGCGTTCTGGGATTCTCGTTGGTGGTGACAAGATACTTCATAGTCCATTTTCATCTACTTTTCTAGTGCTTTGTTGTCATTTCAAGTAATGGCATTGGAGATTGTTGCAAGAGGTTTCCAATGGTTCGAACAATGCCCAATATAAGGTTAATAGCTCTCAGTGCGATCTCTCAAAGTTGGTGTCTAGGACGCAGTGTTCGGGGCGTGCTAGGTACCCACCGTGGACGCGTTTGCCACCGAATGCTTTTGGAAAAATGAGAGTAAGAGAGAGTTTACGGTGCGGTAATGCCCACTGCGCCCACGACCTTCCCTCCACCGCACCCGCGCCCACACGCTGTCGACCAAGCATTGTGGCCGCGACCCATTTTTTACAGTACTATATTAGTGCTTTTTCAACAGTTTTAGAAGAGAGTTCAGATTTTTGTTCTTTTCCAAGGCTATTTGACGAAGGAAAGGAGTCTTCACCACCTCCTAAACCACTCCCAAGGGTATCCAAACCATCATCCATCATCCCAAGTCCATCTAACAGCTAAGAATGTTCCCTTTCTTCAAATCTTTGTGTAGAGCTATGGTTGCTCTTGTTCTTTGTATGGCACACTAGACCTAGGGTTTGGGTTCGAGGGAATACATGGGTGTAAGGGTGTTCTATTGGATTCTATTGTGTGGATGCAAGATTGGTTTCATTCCATTTACTATGCACACTCTCCTACCCAAAATTGACCATGACTTGTGCAAAGTGTCTTAAAGGCGAGAATAGTCACTTTCTTTGCTCATGTATGTTGGTGGATTGGGACCTAATTCACATAGATGCTTGTTAGGATTCGGTTTTGGGTTATGTTTTCCTACATGCATATGCTAAGTGACAAGAGTTACATGTTTTGGTCCTACTTTAGGTTTTTTCACCTATGCATTTCATCGATTGTTAGATGAATCAACGTGAATTATAAAAAGCACAACGAAATTGAAATCGAAAGAAACTGTAATCGAGGCCTGTGTTTGCACAGTTTCCTTAAGATAGATTCGCCCTACACAAGGACGTCTTTTCCCA